>JAGFNQ010001769.1:113324-208748 GCA_024364735.1 Boesenbergia rotunda
GGCGTTGTATTTTTGAGTCCTCTGTTGGACTTTGGGTGTTTGTTTTGCTGCGCGTCTGCCCAGTGGGCAACTCTGGTGAGTTTTATAGTTTTCCGCTGCATTATTCGTTTTAGTATTCTTATATATCTGTTTTGAGGCCTGAGGCCTATTATTATCTGCGTGTGTTTGTGTGTATGTGTAAATTGTCCGTCGGACAGGGGAGGTGCTGTCCGATTCTATATTGGATCAGCAACTCCGCCGGTCTCGGGGCGTGACAATTTATTTTGGTATCAGTAGGTTGCGAGATACCTCGGGAAATTTTTACGAGTCTTTTCGGATTTGTTCGGAGTTAATCCGATACCTTCTCGGTAGGTGTTGGAGCTCGGGTTTGATGAAGTCTACCCGAGTACATTGCGGATTTACGGAGTCGGCTTTGTAGCGTGATGTGTATGTGGGACCTGGCGGCGACGGGACATCTCCGGGCGACAATTGTAGAATCTGGTATGGTTAGTTAACTTATACCTTTAGTAACCAATTGGTAACATTGTAACAGGTATGACTCGGCGTGGACGAGCTCCTTTACCGAGACGTGGTCGAGGACGACCACGTAAGTCCACTGCAGGATCTCCGGTGACTAGGTCACCCGAGAGACCGACGGAGACTGGGCCGGCCGATCATGGACAGACACCTCCCAGTGTTTCGAGGCCCCCATCTCCACTGTTATCAGCGGTTCCGACCGTTCCACCCGCGACCACGACACCGGTCATACCTACCGTGCCGGCACCGGTATCCACTGCTGCTTATCCAGCCGGACCATCTGGGGTACCCTTGGCTACTACCACCAGCAGTGCCTTCGGTGCCGTATCCTGTCGTACCAACGGCGGCACCACCTCCAGTGTACCCAGCAGTGCCTCCGGTTCCGTATCCAGCTGTACCACCGTCGGCACCTCCTTCAGCATATCCAGCGGTACCGACACCTTCAGCGGTCCCTACAGTTACTCAGCCGGTGGTACCATCGTCGGCCCTTCCGACAGCACATCCAGCGGTACCCACACCTTCAGTAGGGCCGACATTTGCGGGTGCGTCAGTACTTCCATCCGTACTCCCTACGGCATATCCGGTGGGACCATCAGTCGTCCCTGCTCCGGCAGTCTACTCGGCTCCACCAGCGGTTATTGCTCCAGGATTTCCTGCGGCACCGCTTGCATTAACCGGTTGTAGCATCTACTACGGCTCCTTGGGTAGTACCTGCTACTCCAGCAGATTGGGCCAGAGCCAGAGCACGGATCCCAGCACTTGCAGAGTCCGGTGAAAGGCCGATTCACTTTATTTCATGGAGTACCAGACCCTCGGATTGCACGTTCCTGGATCGACACACTGGAGGGCACCTTCTATTATCTGGCGTGCTCAGAGTGGGAGAAGCAGAGCTGGCTGCCTACCACCTGCGCGACGAGGCCGTTTCCTGGTGGGCCTCGCAGCGCGTCATCATCGGAGAGCAGCGTCTTACCTGGGCCCTCTTCCGGAGGCCTTTGAGAGTCAGTACATCCCCGTAGCATATCAGATGACTCAGCGGCAGGAGTTTATGACTATCCAGCAGGGGAGCCGCACAGTATTGGAGTATAGCGCAGAATTCAACCGTTTGGCTGAGTTCTGCCCCGAGCTAGTCACAGATGACCGACCGAGGATGCTGCATTTTACACGAGGACTAGCTGGCTATATCAGATCGCGTCTTGCGGGATTCAGTACCCGTATCCTACCGGGAGGCTTTGGAGAAAGCCCTTCTGATCGAGATGACTCAGCAGCAGCTGAATGATGAGAAAAAGAAAGGAAAGAGTCAGCGAAGAGCTCGGCACAGAGTCAGCCACCGGCAGACCACCGGGCAGAAGAGGGGCGGTCAGAGCCAACCCTCTCAGAGTACTTCTGGGGACTCTGCTCGGCCTCAGAAGACCAGACGTTCAGGAGGATCATCCCGGTCTTCTCAGCAGCATCAGAGGAAGACAGGCGGGCAGTATCAGTGTACTCAGTGTGGGTCCAGAGGGCACTCGAAGACTGAGTGTCCCGTAGGGCATGCAGTGTGCTACTACTGCAAGCTCCCGGGACACATGATTCACGACTGTGCACTGAAGGCACAGAACGAGAGGACTGGAGCCGCGACTCAGAGTGGACATACAGCTCAGTCAGGATCTCAGAGGGGAGGCCGCAGGACTCAGCATTCTTACCGTCCACCCAGACAGCCTCTTCAGCTACCGTGTACAGTATGCCAGGTTACGAGTACATGGGCATGCCAGGGGGTATCTCAGGATTCCTTCCCAGGACCACCACTACAGTATATGCCTCAGGCCCAGTACCACCCGGGATACCAGACTGCACCATACCAGCAGGGTTATCAGACGGTACCATATCAGCCTCAGCACTCAGGGGAGCACCAGTACCCCCGGCTCTGCCACCACCGCAGCCGCAGCAGTGCCCACCTCTACCTCCACCCCCAGAGACGGGGCGAGTTTATGCAGTTACACGAGAGGAGGCCCAGAGGGCTGATGGATCAGTTTTCCGCGGTATTATTTCTTTATACTCAGTTTCTGCAGATTTACTAGTAGATACTGGTAGTTCGTATTCTTTCATTTCACGTATATTCATGGCTAGGATTGGTAGGTTACCTACCTCTATAGCACGACAGCTATCTGTGTCTTTACCATCTGGTGAGACCTTGTCTATCACTCAGGAGGTCCGAGGATGTCCTTGGACTTCGACAGTATGATTCTTACTGTAGATCTGCTTGTACTGGAGATGGTGGATTTTGACATCATTCTCGGCATGGATTGGCTCACAGCGTACCATGCCACAGTGGATTGTCGGACGAGGGTGGTCACTTTCAGACCTCCGGACCAACCCTCGTGGGATTTCACCGGCATCCGAGACGACGGCATATCGGTTATTTCTGCGCTCCAGGCGCAGAGATTGCTATCCCAGGGTTGTTCTGGCTTTCTATTATCCATGATCAGCGCAGACGATAGCAGTAGCACATCTCTTCCAGATGTCCAGTGGTTCGAGAGTTCTCTGACGTCTTTCCAGAGGAGCTACCCGGTCTTCCTCCCAGGAGACAGGTTGAGTTCACTATTGAGCTGATACCGGGGACTTCGCCGGCATCGAAAGCTCCGTATCGTATGGCACCGAGGGAGTTGGATGAGCTGAAGGTCCAACTCCAGGAGTTATTGGACAGGGGATTCATCAGACCTAGCGTTTCACCTTGGGGCTCCCCAGTTCTCTTCGTGAAGAAGAAAGACGGTTCTTTGAGGTTGTGCATCGACTACAGACAGTTGAATGCAGTGACCATCAAGAACAAGTACCCCCTGCCACGGATTGAGGATTTGTTTGATCAGCTCAGAGGCACTTCAGTGTATTCTAAGATTGATCTGCGATCCGGATATCATCAGTTGAGGGTCAGAGAGGCAGATGTCCAGAAGACAGCGTTCCGCACCAGATATGGTCATTATGAGTTTTTGGTAATGCCATTTGGGCTTACCAATGCTCCAGCGGTGTTCATGGATCTGATGAACCGCATATTCCTGGATTACCTAGATCAGTTCGTGATTGTCTTCATCGACGATATCTTGATCTATTCACGTTCTGAGCAGGAGCACGCGCAGCACCTTCGCATTGTTCTGGAGATCCTCCGACGGGAGTGCTTATATGCGAAGTTCAGCAAGTGCGCGTTCTGGCTACATTCAGTTGGTTTTCTGGGCCACGTAGTTTCCAGTCGAGGTATTTCAGTAGACCCCCAGAAGATCGAGGCTGTCACCAGTTGGGAGCAGCCGAAGTCTGTTCAGGAGATTCGTAGCTTTTTGGGACTGGCCGGTTACTACAGACGATTTGTAGAGGGATTCTCGAGGATTGCTATGCCCTTGACACGCCTTACCAGGAAAGGCGTGAAGTTCACATGGTCAGAGGCTTGCGAGTCCAGCTTCCAGGAGCTGAAGCAGAGATTAGTGTCTGCACCCGTCCTCGTTCTTCCAGCAGGAGAGGACGGATTTGTGCTATATACGGATGCGTCCTATCAGGGATTGGGCGCTGTTCTGATGCAGCATGGGCGGGTAGTGTCTTATGCTTCTAGACAGCTGAAGGAGCATGAGAGGAACTACCCTGTTCACGATCTGGAGTTTGCAGCCATCATCTTTGCTCTGAAGATCTGGAGGCACCACTTATACGGTATCACGTTTGAGATTTTTACTGATCATAAAAGTCTCAAATACCTATTTACGCAGAAGGAACTCAACCTCCGACAGAGGAGGTGGATGGAGTTCCTGAAGGATTATGATTGCACCATTAGCTACCATCCAGGGAAAGCTAATGTTGTGGTGGACGCATTGAGCAGGAAGTCCAGAGGGACTTTGGCCTGTTTCCAGGCATCAGTTACTGAGATTGTTCAGGGTTTCTCAGAGTTGGGTCTAGAGGAGCAGGGTCGGACTGAGCAGGGTATTCTTATGACTATGGTTGCTCAGTCTTCCATCCGGACGAGGATTCGTGAGGCCCAGGCCACTGATCAGCACCTGCAGTCCCTCGGCAGCCAGATAGCTTCAGCACAGCAGTCTGAGTTCACCAGAGATGACGAGGGTACTCTCTACTTCCGAGGGAGACTTTGCGTACCCGAGTCACATCCGGTCCGAGAGGAGTTACTCCAGGAGGCTCATCGCTCCCGATTTGCCATCCACCCGGGCGGGACCCGTATGTACCGAGACCTGAGGCGTTCCTACTGGTGGAACGGCATGAAGAAAGACATCGCGGATTTTGTAGCTAGATGTCTAGTTTGCCAGCAGGTTAAGGCCGAGCACCAGAGACCTGCTGGACTACTTCAGAGGATTCCCATTCCCGAGTGGAAGTGGGAACACATTACTATGGATTTCGTGATGGGATTGCCTAGGACCAGACGAGGCCGATGCGATTTGGGTGATCGTTGATCGATTAACCAAATCTGCGCACTTCCTAGCATTCGGAGGACAGATCATTGGACAGACTAGCAGAGTATATTGTAGAGAGATATCGATTGCATGGTGTTCCGATGAGCATTATATCAGACCGAGACCCTCGTTCACATCACGTTTTGGCAGAGTCTGCAGAGGCCATGGGTACCGAGTTGAGGTTAGTACCGCTTCCATCCGCAGACCGATGGGCAGTCAGAGCGGACTATCCAGACTCTAGAGGACTTATGAGAGCTTGTGTTGTGGATTTCGGAGGCAGCTGGGAGGATCATCTACACCTGGTTGAGTTTGCCTACAACAACAGCTATCATGCGGCTATACAGATGGCACCGTATGAGGCGTTGTATGGTAGGCCTTGTCGGACACCCACCCTCTGGGAGGATGTTGGAGGAGTCCCAGTTGCTAGGACCTCAGAGAGCACAGTTGAGGCGGAGTTGGTCGTACTATTAGACGACGGATGTCCGAGGCACAGGATCTACAGAAGAGTTATGCGGATCGGAGACGGAGACCTCTGGAGTTCTCCGTGGCGACCATGTGTTCCTTCGTGTTTCACCCACGAAAGGGGTGAAGAGATTCGGTCTTCGAGGGTAAGCTTGCTCCGCGATACATTGGCCCTTTCCAGATTTTGGAGAGGATTGGAGCAGTATCTTACCGTCTGGCATTACCACCTGCCCTGTCTGGAGTGCACGACGTATTTCATGTATCGATGCTGAGACGGTATGTACCAGACCCTACGCATGTGCTGTCAGACGTATCTGTTCCCTGCAGCCGGATACTACGTATGAGGAGGTTCCGACCCGGATTTTGGGCTACAGAGAGCGCCAGTTGCGGAACAAGACCATCCGGTTGGTTAGAGTCGGATGGCAGCATCACTCAGATGAGGAGGCTACCTGGGAGCTTGAGGATGTCATCCGAGCTCGCTACCCCCACTTATTCACTTGAGGTATGTATGGTTAGTTACTGTTCAGTATTTATATCAGCATACTTCTTAGTAGTGTTTACTATAGTGAATATCGAAATTTGGGGACCAAATTTTTATTAGTGGGGGAGGATGTTAAATCCGACACTTTTGACTAGGTCCCGGTAATTTTCGGAGGATTACCAGTTGGGTTCCGGGGCTTCTGAGCCTTGGACATAAATTAAGGACCAAAATTTAATAGACAAACAATTACGAGGACTAAAAAGTAATTAGGTTTAAACTAGGGGCATCTTGCGATTAGACTGAAAATGGGTGGACTAAAATGCAAAAAGGCAAGTATAAAATGTTTGGCTCGGTTCATCACTTGCGTGCGTCCCTTCCCTACCCGATCCAAGCCGCCTCACTCGCCCGCCGACGAAGCCGCGTCCCTTCTCATCTCGCGAACCCTAGCTGCAGCCCAGCAACAACCGGCGCCGGCGAGCCTCGGCTCCTTTCTCATCTGACCCAACGGAAGCGACGTCGGCTCCTCTTCTCTCGTCTACCCTAATTGGAGCCAAGCCATCGTCGAGAGCTCGAGGCCAATCGGCCAGCGACTCCTTCGCACTGTCGGAGCACCACCGGAGGTAAGTTAAGGTTAATCCGTCTAAATCCTTTGAGCTGAGGTAGTTGGACTCATCCTTCTTCCCTGAGCCCAGATTTGGCTGCTCCGGTTGAGGACGAAGCGGGATAACCATCGCTGATACTAGGCAACGCGATTCCGGCTAGATTGGCTAGACCTTGCGTGTGTGTGTGATTCCCTCTCGGAGTTGGCGGCTTGGAGCTCACCCGTGAGCTCAGGTAACCTCGTTCTGTATCCCTGTCGTGAGTGGTCAAGGTGAGTTCAATTCACTTTCTGATTTCCAGCAGTTGGAATTAGAATTCGGCTTCAACTCCTAGGGTGGATTCTGTGGCAAATTATTTCTCCCTGAAATTGGATTTCTGATAGGATATTGGTCCCTGCCGTGAGCTAACTATGGTGAGCTCTCTATTAATGTATTGCAATTGATTTGGAACTTGTGTGGATGTGGAATGATTGTTAGGGTTAAATTTTGTGTAGGATTCAGCTATAGCGTTGATCCTAATCAGTTGACCGAGCTGTGGAAGCAGTGGATAAGAGGTAAGTTTTGTGATTTTGTTGAAATTAGCAAGTTCTGTGATGTTGTAAGGTTTTGTGGTGAAGGTAGTTCTTGTTGATTTGTTAGTATCAACTTAGATAAATTTGTAATTTAATTGGGTAGTGTTGCCACCCGAATACATGGAGTTGAGGTTGGGGTTAGGTTTAGTTTGAAACTTAAACCTAATGATTAAGCGGGGTGAATTTGAACTTGGATTTGGACCTAATTCTAACCACAAGGAGTAACTAGAGAGCTTCCATTTAATTAGAGAAAATTAAAATGGAAAGGGAATGATTTGGTTAACCCTGGTTTAGTTTAGGGATTAATTAGCTAACTATCATTTGGATAATAGCTAATTAAATAAATCCTTGATACAGGGAACCTGATCTTAACTACACGGGTTAATTGGAACCCTTTCATTTAATTAAGGTAATTAAATGGACAGGAACGATTAAGTTAACCCTAGAACGGATTAGGGATTTATTTAGCTATTTACTACTTTTGTAATAGCTAATATAAATGTGTCCTTTATACAGGGACCTGATTGGATTCTTATCGTTGATTATTGGCGGGTGGTTCTTATCCAGTTGATACGGACTTCATCTATTGGAGGCGGGTACTTCCTGCTTGTTTTCTTAGATCCAGTTTATCTTTATGCATGGCTTGCACTTATTTATGCAGTAGGACCTTGTTTACCTTACCTGCTACTGTTTTGTTATCCTGCTTGATACTTATGCTTGACCCTAGAGTAATCTGATTTTACTTCTATACAGTCTCACCATTTGTTTATCTGAATCTGTATAGTATTGGTAAAAGCATAAGTCTGTAGATATTGATTAGCATGCCATGATATGATTGCACTGGTGGATTCTAGTTATACTTGCATGTGTATCTAGACATGATGTGTGGGTATGATTCATGATTATGACCTGTGCATATTAGATTGAGTCATGTGTCGATGACCTGGTAGGGTTTGCATGTATTGGAGTCATGCACCATACCTGCACTGTTTGCATGCCGGCGATCAGCGACTTCCTTGTGGTTGAGCCTGACGTCCTCTGGCACATGTTCTGCACACACGGCCACTCATGGGTTAGTGGATACCGTAGCGTGTGTGCATTTGCTCTGTATTGCTCCGCTCAACCGCTCATGGGTAGTGGTTTTGGAGCGTGGTAGCAAGCAGGGATCCCTTCTCTTCCCATAGACCAGAGAAGATGAGAGAGATATCTCCCCCATATATACATGGGGCGGAGTGTTCACTCCACCAGCATCCTGTCCACTCGGTCACTCAGGAGCAGTGATAGCAGGGTGCGTACAGTGTCACAGCTCTACCCACTCGGCCGACACAGTATCGCCTGTCTCGGTGGCTTGACTGGTGTTAGGGGGTGACCATGACATTGCATCATATGCATACGATGCATTGTGCACTTGATTGTGTTTGCTGCATTTATTTGCTGCACTTGTTTGACATGCACATACAGGATTTATGGTATATGTGTGGTATACTGACCCTGCACTAGCTCGCATGGTACGAGTCCTTTATATGATCAGGATAGGCTGATTTACTGGTATGTATGTTCAGTTTTGCATATTCTGATATTTCTATTGAGACTGTATCCATGTTGTTTCCTTATAGCTTATTCAGCTATTTTACCGCCATGCATATCTTTCTATATATCCGCGAGTCCACTTGGACTCACCCCCCGTCGTAATATTTTGTTTTTCAGGTTGATAGCCGCCGGAGGAGCCCAGTTGCCAGTCCCAGGGTCCCTACTACTCCGTAGCTGGCGCTTCCGCATTTTCTTTATTTTCCATTCCTAGTATTTGGTTATGTATTGTAGTCGATTGTTATGTCACGAGTCTGTATTCGTGCTTTATTCGTTCGGCGTTGTATTTTTGAGTCCTCTGTTGGACTTTGGTGTTTTGTTTTGCTGCGCGTCTGCCCCGTGGGCAACTCTGGTGAGTTTTATAGTTTTCCGCTGCATTATACTTCGTTTTAGTATTCTTATATATCTGTTTTGAGGCCTGAGGCCTATATATATCTGCGTGGGTTTGTATGGTTGTGTAAATTGTCCGTCGGACAGGGGAGGTGCTGTCCGATTTTATATTGGATCAGCCGCTCCGCCGGTCTCGGGGCGTGACATGCTGACTGCGACAAGGCATTCGAAGAGCTGAAGGCTTACCTTGTCGAACTGCCTGTGTTGGCAAAACCAAAAGTCGGGGAAACTCTCTACGTGTATTTGGCCGCATCGGCTGACTCGATCAGCCTAGTTTTGGTTAAACAGGAAGCGGCTGAACAGTAGCCAGTGTACTTCTTTGCTCATTTATTAAAAGGAGCCGAGTGCCGCTACACGACACTCGAAAGGTTGATGTATGTGCTGTTGTTGGGTGCCCGGAGGCTTCGTCCTTATTTCTTGGCACATCCTATCATGGTTTTGACGAACAGCAACCTGAGCCGAGTAGCCTCAAATCCTGAAGCGTTGGGGCGACTGATCAAGTGGACTATCGAGCTGAGTGAATATGGCATTCAATACCATCTCGACCAGCTATCAAGGCTCAAGCTCTAGCAAATTTCTTAAGTGAGCTGCATTCGGACGAGATTGAAGAAGCGTGGCAGATATATGTGGATGGCTCGTCCGCTCGGTCGGGGAGTGGGATTGGTGTTCTGATGGTCTCCCCCAACAGAGAGAAAATGCACCTGTCCGTGCGATTGGAGTATAAGGTCACCAATAATGAGGCTAAGTATGAGGCCCTCATAGCTGGATTGCAAGCCACTAAGCATGTAGGGGTGGCCCCAGTAATGCTCTACTCAGATTCTCAACTAGTTACGCAGCAAGTGGCTGGAAAGTTTGAGGTCAACAGTGATCGGCTACAGGCTTTCATAGAAGCTTATGAGAAGCTTAAGGCTGAATTCAAAGAGGTACAAGTGAGAAGGATCCCACGGGAAGAGAACTTCACGGCGGATGAGTTAGCCAAGCTGGCTAGTTCCGTCGGCTCATGGGTGCTTCCTCAGGCTGGCGGCCCACGCTGCTAGTCATGCAGATAGAAAGACAGGCTGACCTGGAGTTGGAATTCGACTGGCGAACCCCGATCATCACCTACCTCGCCCGGGGGACCTTACCGACCAACCGTGAGGAGGCTCGGTGGCTCAAAAAGCATGCGTCCAGATTCACCATGGTCGGCGATGCCGTTTACAAGAGATCGTTTTCTCGACCTCTCCTCAAGTGCCTGAACGAAGAAGATGCTGACTATGTCTTGAGGGAAATTCATCTGGGGATCTGTGGACATAATGCTGGTGCTCGCGCGACGGCTCGGAAGGCGATAATGTCAGGATATTATTGGCCCACCCTGCAGAAGGACGTTAACGAGCTGGTTGCCAAATGTTTATCCTGCCAGAAGCACCAGTGCCTACCGCACTGACCTATGGAAGCCATGAAGGCGTCAATAGTCTCTTGCCCTTTTGACCAGTGGGGCATGGACAACGTGGGGCCCTTCCTGACTGTCGTCGCTCAGAAAAAATACTTGCTGGTCGCAGTCGATTACTTTTCCAAGTGGATAGAGGCGGAGGCTCTGTCGCGCATCACCGAGCAGGCGGTAATGATGTTCTTGTGGCGAGACATACTGTGCCGGTATGGAATCCCGCATAAGCTTGTCTCAGATAATGGGAGACAGTTCCAGGGCAGGAGGATACAAGAATGGTGCGCTCAATACGGCATCAAGCAGGCCTTTACTTCTGTAGCCTACCCTCAGAGCAATGGCCAAGCAGAAGTGGCTAATCGGGAGATTCTCAGAGGGTTGAGGACTAAGCTCGACCACGTTGGCGGAACCTGGGTGGAGGAGCTCCCGAGCATTTTATGGGCTTTGAGAACCACTATCAAAGAAACAACTAGATGCACGCCTTTCCAGCTAGTTTATGGAACTGAGGCAGTGATCCCGGTCGTGGTCGGGTGCAAATCAAATCGAAGGGCAGCATATGATGATGATAATCCGGAGAGACGGCGTTTGGAGTTGGATCTGGTCAACGAAATTCGTGACAGAGCAGCGGCTCGGATGTTCGCATACAGGCAGAAGATGAAGCAGAGATATGACCGAAGAGTGCTGCCCAGAGCATTTCAAGTGGGCGACCTTGTCTGGAAGAGAATCAAACCTGTGGGGGACGTAAGCAAACTGGAGCCGCAGTGGGGAGGACCCTTCAAGATTGTTCAAAAGCTTTCTTCGGGAGCGTACTACTTAGAAAATGAAAAGGGAAAAAGGTTGAATCGACCCTGGAGTGCGATCCACCTTCAGCCCTATCGGGTTGCCGAGTGAAAGGTGAGGATGTAAGTGTAAAACACATCTGACAAGTGGAAGTGCCTGGTCCTTACCTCGCTCGCAGATGTACCAGACTCTCGAGCTATATTTCCCGTAGCTCGGCTGCTCAGTAAGACGCGTGGCGACCCAGGCTCCCTGAGTCCTGCCCGACTGTGTGCGCTAATTTCCCGCAGATCAGCCTGCCGGACCGTGTGTGCTATATTTCCCGCAGCTCGGCTGCTCAGTAAAACACGTGGCGTCCCACGCTCCCTGAGTCCCGCCCGACTGTGTGCGCCAATTTCTCGCGGATCAGCTTGCCTGACCGTGTGTGCTATATTTCCTGCAGCTCGGCTGCTCAGTAAGACGCGTGGCGCCCCACGGTCCCTGAGTCCTGCCCAACTGTGTGCGCCAATTTCCCGCGGATCAGCCTGCCTGACCGTGTGTGCTATATTTCCCGCAGCTCGGCTGCTCAGCAAGACGAATGGCGACCCACGCTCCCTGAGTCCTGCCCGACTGTGTGTGCCAATTTCCCGCGGATCAACCTGCCTGACCGTGTGTGCTATATTTCCCGCAGCTCGACTGCTCAGTAAGACGCGTGGCGTCCCACGCTCCTTGAGTCTTGCCCGACTATGTGCGCCAATTTCCCGCGGATCAGCCTGCCTGACCGTGTGTGCTATATTTCCCGGAGCTCGGCTGCTCAGTAAGACGCGTGGCGACCCACGCTCCCTGAGTCCTGCCCGACTGTGTGCGCCAATTTCCCGCAGATCAGCCTACCTGACCGTGTGTGCTATATTTCCCGCAGCTCGGCTGCTCAGTAAGACGTGTGGTGTCCCACGCTCCCTGAGTCCTGCCCGACTGTGTGCTCCAATTTCCCGCGGATCAGCCTGCCTAACCGTGTGTGCTATATTTCCCGCAGCTCGGCTGCTCAGTAAGACGCGTGGCGACCCACGCTCCCTGAGTCCTGTCCGACTGTGTGCGCCAATTTCCCGCGGATCAGCCTGCCTGACCGTGTGTGCTATATTTCCCGCAGCTCGACTGCTCAGTAAGACGTGTGGCGTCCCATGCTCCCTGAGTCCTGCCCAACTGTGTGCGCCAATTTCTCGCGGATCAGCCTGCCTGACCGTGTGTGCTATATTTTTCGCAGCTCGGCTGCTCAGTAAAACGTGTGTGCTATAATTTGGTTTAATGAGCATGTAAAGACAGACATATATTACCCTTGGGTTTGATGGTACATATGATGTTCTTTTCAAGACTATAAGTCACCCTGCAGACATTTCAAGAGTTCAAAAATTCTCAAGAAGATTAATTTATCATGAAAACAAGAAATATGAAGTCCAAATAGATATATCTTCAAACACAAAAAGATGAATGTTCAACCACACAATTGTTCAACTAAAAATATAAAAGCTTGTAAATTCAAATACATTGTTGGAAATTCTAATAGATTTGTTCGAATTAGTACTAACTGGAGTGATTAAGTGTCTCGACAAGAGGAGAGGGGAGAGAGCTTGAGGAAGATGTAGATGCACTCCAGATACATAGTCTTTGTTCATATATTTCATCAGAAGCTACAATGCTTGCAGGTTCGATGACAAGAGTGGAAGAAAAGTTCGATCCCTAATTCTTGGTAGTCATATTTGTTCACTCTTGAATGTGGATCTGATAGAGACAGTCAAGAAAGATCAGCAATTGATGCTTTCGCTTAATCAGCATGAAAATATATATATTACCTCTGAGATTGATGGTGCACATGGTGTTTTTTTTTCAAGATTATAAGTCACTCTGCAAACATTTCAAGAGTTCCAAAATGGACAAGAAGATTAATTTACCAAGAAAACAAATAATAGAAAGCCGAAATAGATAAATATGCTCAAGACATTTTTGAAGGAAAACATCAAATAGCAAAAGATGAGATTATACTATGTATAGCCAGCCATGATTATATTTCTCAAAATTTAATAACATCTGAAGCAGTGGGTATTCAAATTGATCACTCATTCCCTTTGTCTCCAAGAACATCATCAAATTTCAATAATGCTTTTGCAACATTAACAGAAGCATCAAGTAAATCCATACTGTTTTAAAAGTGTGGCTCTTCTAATGAATACATCAAGTAAATTAGTTATGTTTTAGAAATGTGGACAACAACACCCAAGGTAAGTATTATCACGGTATGGGCTCTTCTCTTCATGGTTTTATTTTCAAAATGAATGGAAACAGAAACTTAAAGCACAGAGAGAATGGGCTCAAAATTGATAACTTGCCCTTTTGATGAATGATCAGGAGCAGTGCTTGGTGTGTGTGTGTGTGTGTGTATATATATATAATCACATGGAACTCCAAAGCCTGCTGCTGACACAGTTGCAATTGACTTGAGCCTGGGCGATACGTAAAAAACACAAAATAAGCAACATGAAAATCATTAAATAGCTCAGAGAATAAAATGAATACAAGCAATTTTAAAATGAACACAAGCAATTTGAGAAAACTTAGGCATGGTAAGTGATAATGCGGTAATTTAATAAGCAAACACAATATGCAGTATGAACAAAGTGGAGATTCCTTATTAGCATTAACACACCTCGGTCTTGTCCTCTTTGTCTGCTTCGATATCAATGTAAGGGATGTGCTTGATATTAGGCCAATCCCGACCTTTGTTCTCTTGGCAACGCTTCTTAAGCTTTGCACTGCATCCAAGAATCCTCAGCTTCTCCAGTGAGGCAGGCATCCTGGGAATTGACTTGAGTTCTGAAGCAGAATATATACCAAGATATTTGAGCGATGAAAAGCTCGCCAAACTTGCAGGTAAAGATTGCAGATGATACGTATCATACAAATATAAATATTCCAGGCACTCTCGTTGCAACAACCACTCCTCTATCTCAGTAGGGAAACAAGTGAACTCTTTGTTAGCTTGTATAGAAAGGGCGTTTAGCCTTCCTGGAGTCGGCAAAATGGGTAGGTAGAAGATGTTGTCGATTAGAATCATTTCAAGTGGAGGTAATGTTCCCTTCTTCTTCTTTGGGGCACTTTGTTCTCTGGTTGTTGCAGCATTTTGTAATTTGGGGCAGCTCTTAATACTCAAATCTCTGAGGGAGACAAGTGCCGTCAATGACTCCAATTCACATAATTCTTTACAATTAGAAATATGCAATGTTTGCATCGCTGTCAAATTATGCAGATTCTCTACGTTGGGAAGAGACATCAAATGATGGCAATATGATACATCCAATTCTCTGAGGGAGGTAAGACCTTGAAGGCATCGACCCAATGACTCTTGCGAAATCTCCGAGTTTTCAATTTTCAAGGATTCAAGGGAGGAGGGAAGGATGCCAATAGCTTTATTACTTGTAGACTGATCAAAAATTGAGGAAGATGATACCGCATGCTTCCTTGTCGTGTCTTTTAAAAATTCCTCCGACTCAACCTTAGTAGAGAGGAATTTTGGACAATCAGAAATCTTTAGAGATTTAAGAGATTTTAAACTATATAAGTCTCCAAGTGAAGTCAAAGCTTTACCATCCGAAATAACCAATTCTTGGAGTGCAGTCAGGTGTTCTAGCTCACTTGCTAAAGGAAATGATTCTGAGCTCGGAGAACAATGTAAATGCAATTCAGTGAGCAAAGTGAGACCTCGTAGATAACTTGCCAAATCTCTGTGTCCGTCAATATTTTCAAGTTCAAGTGATTCCAGTGATGACGGTAGGGCATTATCATCCTCTTCACCAATTAATCCAATCTGTACAATCCCTGAGTACTTATAAATTTTAAGGGATTTAAGGGGCAGCTGATGAAATCCTCCAAATGACCTAGAACCATTAGAACATTTGTAGAACCGTGGAAGAGCTTCTAAACCCAAATCTTTCATTATGAGATTCTCTATAGACAACGGAAGGTCAGGAATTTTCTTTAGTTTGGGACACTTATTAATTTCAAAACTTTTGAGATGAGGAAACCATATATATTCATCCGCACCATTCCATTCCTCCAAGAGGGGAAGGTCAGAAAATACAAGATTCTCTAAAACTGGAAATGGTATGTCCATCCGGTCAAACAAGGAACAACCCAAACTTTTAATAGCTTGCATGTAAAACAACCTTAGAAACTTAAGGTGGGGCAACTTCCATAGAGGGGGCAGCTCTTCCCAACTTGCACAAAATTCTAGTTGAAGATGTTCGAGCCGAGAAAGACATGGAGTATCCATCCATGGTGCATGCCTACCACCTCTGTACCATCTAATGATGAGTTCTCTAATTGTGGTACCAGGTTGTAGAGCCGCAAGAATCTCCTGTTGATCAAGGTTAGGATTACTTACGTCCCGGTTCCCAAACCAATCCAGTTCTAGTCTTGTGAGATGACGTTTCTTGACCAAGTGACCATTTTGGCCTCTTCAAGGCTTTGCACATTGGAAAGTTGTTTAATAGATAATTGACGGAGATTATCAATATTCATCAACTCATCAATTCTATATCCGGGCGTTGTGCCCACAGTGAAGCATAATTCCTTGAGGGATGTTAACTTTCCTATTTTAGCCACTGAGAAAAGTGAATCTTCCGATACTCCGTATAGATATCTTAAGTTGATCAACTTGTTTGCATCTTTTGCCAACCTGGTAGTAGAGTATGCCTTACTAAATAGAACTTGTAAGAAGTAGAACTTACGCATTGATAGTGATGGTAGCCAAGGATCCTGAATTTGAAGAAATCGTACTTTTACAAAGTTGCTGATGCTTTTCAAACACTGATCAGATAAATTAGACTCCATAATCAATACTCGAATTCTTCTTGGCGATTTACACCCATCTCGAATAAAATCCTCAAATTGTTGACGATTCCCATCATACTGTATCCAGAGGGTTCGCAAGTGCTTGAATTTGCAGACCATTTTAGCTAGATCATGGAGTTGAGCATCGGTACTGCAGGTAATAGATATATGGCGGATGGCATTATAATCCAGAATGAGACTTGGAGCACCATGCACAATTCTACAACATTCATAGCGTGAGACATGACAAGCAAGAGCGTTCAGCATATCATGCATGGTATAAAAATCATCTCCAAAATCATACGGAGAATAAAAACTTTTCCGAAATTGACTCCGATTGTTGGTATCAACATCAAAGAAAGATTTGTTGCACAACATATCAAAGCAAGAGTTAGCTATGTCCTCATCCGAGCCATCCTCTGCTCCATCCGAGTAAATTAGGCCTGATGCCACCCACATGCACACTAGCTTTTGCTTATTGAATTTGTAATCTTGAGGGAATATGCTGCAGTAGGAAAAGCACCGCTTCAAACGTGGTGGAAGCATCACGTAACTGAGTATTAGAATTGGCCTGAATTCTTCTTTTGAATCAAGTGGTGTTTTCCATAATTCACTTTCTCGAAATGCTCCCCAGTGATCTGCTTCCAGTTTATTGTTCAATGCNATTGTACTCTAATTACTTTTGAGACCATATTTGCAACTGATTCAATTCTAGTTTTAATATTATCCAGCTACCCTTTTGGCCATGTAGTAGTGGATTACACAGTTTCTCCCACTCTGTCTGGTTTTTGTCATCCCAAGCATCATCAAGGACAAGTAAAAATCTTTTGAAATTGTAACTCCTCCATGAGCTTCCTGGTAGCCGTTCTAATGACACAGATTCAGATCGGCCAGTTGATTCCTCCAGAATTTTCTTCATAAGATTTAATGCATTGAAATCAGTTGTGACACATACCCAGATTTTGATGTCGAAGTGCTCCTTCATTTTTTTAAAATAATGAAAGACTTGTTGAGCTAGTGCAGTCTTCCCCATACCAGCCACCGCTACTAAAGGAAGGCAATACACGTTCTCACTGCTTTCAATTTTGGATTCTTCTACCGACTCTCCCAGCAAATACTGAATGATTTTCTCCTTTTCTTCCACACGTCCCTTGAATGATAATCCAGGCAAAGAAGAGGTGATTCTACTCTGATGAGACAACGGTAGAATCTCCTGCTCAATTTGTCCAGTGCCGATGCCACCAGTATGCCACAATATTGTCAGAAAATTATTTGCATTTGAAGCAGAGGCGTTCAAGTTCTTCACGCACGTTCTTAATCTCTCAAGAAGAAGATCATCCAATTTCAGAAATCGTTTTGCAGTTTTAACAGAAGCATCAACCGTTCTAGAAAGCCTATTTTTGTCACTGTTAGCTTTCTTCTCCAGTTCAAGATATTCCAGCTCATCCAACACTTCCTCAGCCTCATCGATCCCATCCCTGAACTGCCCAACCCACTCCGTTAATGCTCGATTAGAAGATCCATACGAATTTAATCTATCTTCGGCAAAATCAACAACTGCTTCGATCTGAGGAAGTAAGCGTATGAGGTTTTGCAGTTCTTCTTGTAACTCAGTTTTCCAGTAGTACTGATCTCGCACATAAGTAGTAGCACTATCAACTAGTTTCTTGACGACATGACGTACGCCAGAAATATCCAGTATTGGCGAGACTATGTGCTCCATAGCTGCAGCTGTTGATCAATGATTTTAGATAAATCAGATAGTATTCATAATCTTCATTTGTCTATTAAAAAACACATAGTAGCTGGGATCTCAGAAACAAATCGGTAATAGAAACGAAAGTATATAGTATACCTGAGATCTCAGAAGCAAATCTGTAATAGAAACCAAAAATAAGAGCAACAAAGAGGAATATGCAGAAGAATTGCTAAAGAAGAAGGAAGATGGTTTAATTACCTGGTTGAAGCTGAACAGAGCTGGAATGCTACCCAGTTAACACAATCAGGAAGACGAGTTAATTTTTCTTTGCGGATGTTGCATGAATGTTGGATCTGTGTTTCAACGTGGACGTCCATATCATTGGCCCCAGCTTTAATATTTGCTCTTGGAGTTTTCCTATGATTGAAGTTGAACACAGCTCAGCTCAATGGTATCCCATTGGCCTCAGCTTTACACTTATTGACCTTGGAGTTTTCTTATGATTGAAATTGAACACAGCTCAGCTCAATTGTATCCATTTAGACCATTGGATCCAGTTCTATACTTGTTGTCATTGCAATTTTCCTATGATTGAAGTCGAACAGGGCTCAATAGTATCCAGTTAGCCAGACCATTGACCCCAGCTTTAGTTTTTTGCTCTTGGAATTTTTCGACAATTGAAGTCGAACAGAGCTCAATGGTATCTAGTTAGACCATTGGCCCCAGCTATCGACTTATAGCCCTTGGAGTTTTTCTACTATTGAAGTTGAACAGTGTCAATGATATCCGGTTAGATCCGCAAAGGGGCATCGAGACTGGTTGATTTTTCTTCTGTCAAATAATTGGGTCTGTGTGCCAATAAAGATCTGGAGATCAATTAGATCAGACATGAACTTTTTTTTAAATTTAAATATTCAGATTTTCGAATTGATTAATTTTAAAAAGTAAATAATTTCGTTTTTGAAAATTTTCCTATCGATTATCGAATAAATTGAAAAAACGCACTTAGAAACCGACAGTGTCGATGTTCTTAGATCTAAGATCCCTTAAAAAGAAAAATCTTCAATACTCTCCATCTGAGTTTTGAAATTTAGCCTTCTCGGGTTCGACATGGACTCTTTAGCGTGCCGAGTTTCATTAAATTAAATTACTTTATTAAATTGTAACTTTTAATTAATTATTTTATTATATGTAATTAGTTATTTAATAATGACAAGTTTCTTGTGTAATAATTAATCACTGATCATCATGTTCGATGATTATTTTGAAATACGTAATTTTTAAACATAATTATAGTTTACGAACAATTACAACAGATTATTATTTCTTGTAAGATATAAGTAAGTTATTACACTTTTAATTACTATCTAATTGTAAATTAATCTAATGCTAAGTATTATTTATCATATCATAACTGCATATTTACTATCAAACAATAATTAGTTAAATTATTATATAATAATACATACACCACGCGCTTGTTGTAATAAATGATGATGGTCTTTTTATTTTTTTTCTCGGAGTGAAGGAATAAATAGTACACTTTTTTAATGATTTCTGGGAAAACATAAAACTCATCAAGTATAATGTAAAATATGCTACGACATATATAAAATAGTTTAGATAAACCTGACCACGTGCCCGATCCAAATTGGCTCCGGTTCAGATTCGTAATCAAGTCAATTAGTTAATTACCTATTGATCTAATTAAACGGGTAGGAATTGTCTTACTTTTTATTTTTTTTTTTTATCCCTCCTTTTCAGACCATGCGTCGCCAGTACTTATTCGATTGTCGCTCATCCATCGTCAACGACCTCTAATCATCTATCTCGACCAAATTATAACATAGGAAAAGATGAATCTAAGAAAATCATCGCCCAAAATCCAACACGATCACAATTAACGATAATTCCACTAGTTTTATCTTTTTCCAAATTATAATTTGATTGAAATAGACAGTGGACGATCACAATTAACGGTAATTCCACTAGTTTTATCTTTTTCCAAATTATAATTTAATTGAGATAGACAGTGGACGAATGACAATTAGAGTGGTGGATTTCGTCTCCACTTGAGAACAGATGGATGATCGAAGACTATCGATGGGTGAATGACAATTAGGATGGTGGATTTCATCTCCACTTGAGAACAGATGGATTACTATTCCAATCGAATTTTTACTGTGATTGGTCGATTCAAATCGCTGATTTAATTTAATTATAATGAATTTTTCGTAATATAATTTTAATTTTAAATAAATATGTTAGGAATGAATTTATATCGAAGAGATATTAGAAAATGAAATTGGAAAAAATATTTTTATTACATTATTGATATTTTATTTAGTTGTATTTTTTTAAATATTAAATATTAATTATGTATTATGATATGCTAATTTTATTTAAAAAGTATTCTTCTTTTGATTCTGCTAATGTTGTAGCAGAAGTAATTTAAGACTCAAAAAAAAATATAATTTTTATTAAAAGAATGAAGGAACGATAATGCACGAGGATCATCAAATTTCAAATAAAAAATTAAGAATTATTTTATGTTTTTTTTTAATTTTAGTGGAATATTTAACCAGTTGAATTTTTATATTTTATGATGATGATGTTCAGGGCGGAGCTAAGGTCTTGTTTCACTGTAGGCAACTAGAGTGCAAATGAATCGAACATGTTCGTGAGCTTTTCTAGCCGGTTCGAAAAATATTTGATTCGTATTTGAAATTATTGAATTCGATATAATTTTTTCGAGTTGAATTCGAACCTATACTATTTTGTTCAATTGTTCATGAATCGCTCGCGAGTCGAACTGGAATCAAACTTTGATTTTTTTTTTACACATTTTTAATTTAAATATGTCAAATTAAGATCCAAATAATTTGAATCGAACATGAATTTTAGTCATTTCGAATTAGTTCGATTCTATTCAAATCGAGGTTCAAACAAGTCAAACCAAACTCAAATTTTATTTCAAATTGAGCTCGAGCCAAAACTATTTGTATTTTCGAGCTTTAACTAGAATTCAAATATCACAAGTATATTTTTTTGAACTCGAACTCAAATATCAATATTTTTATATTATTCTATTATGTTCGTTTGCACTTCTATAGTCAACAATATAATATAATTAACAAAGAAAAAATATAAAATTTTATAATCATAAAACACCATAAAATAATTACTTTACAATTGTTTCACGTTGATCATCAAGTAGGATGAGATTAAATCTTAAGAAACCTTACGAATAAAACTCAACTAGTCAAATCAATTTTCTTGTCAAAAGCCAAAAATGAATTTTGTGGACACAAAGAAGCTACACAAAGGAGTAGCTCTGTATCTACCTCCGAAAATAATTATTTAATTCTTAAAATTGCATATTAATAACACCATAGAAAAACAGCATGATAGTGATGCAATTTGTCACTTTGATGGATCGTTGTAGATCAGTAGAAAATTAATTTTATGATTATATTTGTCTATAGCTCCTGATAAATATATTTAAGAATTGAACGAGACAAGATTCATTGCATTCTCTTTTCTCTAAAGAAATCATCATTTAATGATTAAATTTTTATTCTTAAATTTTTTTTAATTTCATGTATCTTTTTTGTTTAGGGCCCAGCTAGCTGCTCACACTGGGCCTACACTAGCTCCGCCCATAATGATGATAACAACATTCTCCTTGCGGGACTAAGATTCATGGAAGAGTAATTAATTATTTTTAAATTTTTATGATTTAATTTTTAATTACGATAAATTTTATATGTTTTTTTCCAAATGCAACATACAATAATTATAAAATATTGAGCTCCTGATTATTTATCATCAACGTTTTCTAATTTATCTTACCGATTAATAAAAATCTTTATGCAGTCTAATTCATCGTACAAGTTGGTCATTCTGATTAATCACTATTATAATAAAAGAAAGTTTACGATGTCAAAGAGCAATGATAGGGAGAGTAAAAATGAAAGAATGAAAATCATAATAAATGATGTGGCATGACATGGCATGACGTGACACTTTACATGCACACATCCGATTATCGCTTGGACACCATCGGATCAAACTATACCCTGGGGGCACGGTGAACCCGTCGGAGATCGTGCATGCAAGGTGCTACGTCATTCACTATGATTTTCACTCTCCCATTTTCACTCTCCCAATCATTATTCATCATTTAAATAAAGAATAATGATTAGGAGAGTGAAAATGGGAGAGTGAAAACCATAGTGAATGACGTGACACTTTGCATGCACGATCTTCGACGGGTTCACCGTGCCCTCCAGGGTATAGTTTGATTCAGGGTGGCGGCCGAAGGCCGCCAATGATGTCCAAGCGATAATCGGACGTGTGCATGTAAAATGTCACGTCATGCCACGTCATTTACTATGGTTTTCACTCTCCCATTTTCACTCTCCCTATCATTGTTCTTAAATAAAATAGACATTTAGTTGTTAAAATAAGAGTAATGATAGGGAGAGTGAAAATGGGATAGTGAAAATCATAGTGAATGATATTGCATGACGTGACACTTTACATGCACACGTCCGATTATCGCTTGGACACCATCGGCGGTCTTCGGCCGCCGCTCCAAATCAAACTATACCCTGGGGGGCACGGTGAACCCGTCGAAGATCATGCATGTAAGGTGTCACGTCATTCACTATGATTTTCACTCTCCCAATCATTATTCTTAAAATAATATCTTATTATTTATTTAAGAATTTACATTTTTTAATACTCAATTCTCAATTGATTCCACGAAACCAGAAATTGATTTTTTATTTTCTTTTCAAATCAAAAATAATTTTAATATTTATTAATAATTTTAATTTGTTATTTTTAAAATTCTAAAAATTTAGAAAATAAAATCACAAATCTTGACGACACAAATTCAAAAGATAAATCAATAATTATAAAAATTAAAAATAAAAAGTTTAAATCTTAATAAAAATTTAAATATTAGAAAATTAAATTTAAAAAAGATAATTTGAAATTATATTTTTAAAAATGTTAAATTTAAATTTAAATTTTAACTAAATAAATTTTCATCATAAAAATTTAAATCCTAAAAATTCGAATAATAATTTTAAAATTCAAATAATAATCATTCAAATAAAACAAAATTAAAATTTAGAAAGTAAAAATTAAATAACAAGTCTTTACGTAAAGTTATAAAATGAAATATAGAAGACTATCGAATCAAATAGCAGATTTTTAAATAATTTTATAAATTTTAGCGATCGAAATGAATAATTAATTTTGGTTGACAATAAATATTTATTTTATAAAATTCATACGTATTCATATATTGTATTACAGAAGCAACTAATGTGCATGGTCGCAACTACTATTAAATGAAAAATGATCTAATTTGGATCTTGACATTTATAAAACACAAATATGATATATATATATATATTAAAATACATATTAAACGTTGAAGATTCATCCACTTTCCAATCAAAGGCGCCTCCCATTAAGCCTCCGATTAAATTGGAAGCGCCTTTGATATTTTTTTAATAAACCAAGGCACCTCCCATATTTATGACATCTCTATTTATTTATTATTTTTTTAAAAATCAATTTTTTTACATATAAATTTTAATATATTATGGGCATCTAAAATTTTTTATTTAAACACTATAATCGAAGAAGAAAGACGGTGTCTTAAAAGAAAATCTTATTAACTTAATTCCACTATAATTAAATTCTTAAATTCTAAAATCTTAAATGTTAAATACATATAATATACTTCATAAATATTTAAAATTTATTATCTTGAACATTATAATTCAAGAGGAAAGATTGAATCTTAGAAAAAAAAATTTTATTGACTTAAACTCACTATTATCTAACCTCTAAAAGACAATTTAAAAAAATAATTGATGAGTAAAGACGATTCTAATGGATGAGCAATGCACCAACAATCATGGGAGGCGCCTTTAATCTTGGCACGTTAAGGCACCTCCAATCATTAGAGGTGCCTTCAATCTTGGGGCGGAACAAAATATATATATATATATATATATATATATATATATATATATATATATATATATATATATATATATATATATATATATATATATATATATATATATATCATCTTAAATAATTGTTATGGAACACTCAATTTCAAACCACCGTCAGATCTAATGCAAGGAAGATGGCCAAGCATACTCCTATGAAAACGGAAGATGCAGAAAGCTTGATGAAACAATTAATAGGACCAGGCCAAAAGCTGAGGCAAAGGTCGATTTGATGAGTAACTTCCTTCAAAAGCAAATGCACGACAATGACAAGCACAAGAGAGCAGGAAGTAATACAACCTTTAAGAAATACATATGAGTTCACACTCATCATGATGAATGACCTTGCCAACTCGCTTTCAATTCTTTTGCAAAGCGTGTAAATCCAAACACTATCAATTTAGCTTTTGATTAGCACACCCACCTCCAAAAGTATCCAATTAGAGCATTACAGTACCCCACTAAACTAGGCAGACAGCCGGGGAGATCTATCTGGTAGCCTCTGCCATTCAAAAACGAATAAAAACATATGTAGCTGTGTAGAGTTGCAATAATACGCTTTTGACAAAATGTAGGGTGAGCATATCAGATGTGAACGTCTTCTAGCAGTCGCAAGACATACAGGAACTTTTAGGTGTGTCGGGTTGGATTGCTGTTGGAGACGCTAATGGAGATATGGATTAGCTAGCTATGAAGTATATCAGCTTATGTAGAAGTATTTAGTTCTGACTTGACTGTCTTGGATTCAGATTGGTGTTGGGTATCGTAGATAGCCATGGCGAGTGTGATTGGCATCATGCAGAGGGCTTTGGACTGCAGGAATTGCATTGCAGCTCCAATATCTTCTTCCATGAGTTTCACGACTTGCCTTTCTATACCATCGGTTGACCATTTCTTCCAAATATGTTGTCTGCTGCCGTCACTGCTAGTTTCCCCCTTAAACAGCAAAGTCACTATGCTATCAGATAGAAATATGAATAAATTCCATGGAATTGCATGAAATTGATTCCTAGAAGCTGAATTAAATGTGGAATACTGAGATTCAAGAGGTCATAATGAATGTTTAGAAAATATTAAGAAACCTTTAGAAAACAAATATGGTGTGAGAACATTATGATTAGGAAGTACTTCACACCAATTTTGAAGAAACATGTATGAAAAGATATCCAATTACAGTCATCACAAAAGCGCTTTGAAGTCAAGTCAGAAGCTGAAAACTTCAATGAGAATTCTCCAACAAATTTATATGCATGAGAAAATTCAAAGGAAACAGGTGCGTGTGTGCGCAGACCATTAAAGATTATGCAAGAAACACAAACAAAGTCGTTCTTCATGATGCTTAAATTAACTTCAAAGTCCTGGATTTGCAGTGATTCCATCACTTCTTGATAACTACCACCATTTTGCACTCACGAGGAAAAAACCATTGTTTAACCTGCAATAGGAGTATGGCCTACCATTGTTCAACTGTACAAAGAAATTGCAACTATCGGATTGAGTCAGGTGTCTTACCACACACCGTAAGCAGTTATTTTCACTATGGTGCATAGAGATGGTACCTCTATTTTTCTTGGAAATATAAAATTTGTTCATCTACTTCAACTAGAATTGAAGGGATACTCACGCTTTAGTTATGCTTGAAAAGAATATTATTCAGCCACCTTGGAACATGCAACATATTATTTAGCATATGAATTGCAAGTCCGTCATAGTTATTTGAAATAAAAAATTCAGGCTATCAATAGAGCAACACTAGAAGTCCTTGCATATCTTATTATACGGAATGGACTGATGGCAACATATTATTTAGCATATGAATTGCAAGTCAGTCATAGTTATTTGAAATAAAAAATTCAGGCTATTAATAGAGCAACACTAGAAGTTCTTGCATATCTTATTATACATTTCGATGGAATGGATCGATGATTAGTGTGTAAATATTATTATCATGAGATCTGAAAGATAAAATTTGATAAAATTAATGTGTCTGTCTTCTCCACACACTAGTCATAACATCCGAACTAATAACCTCATGATTTATTTTCTCCGTGTTGAACCTACAGCGGATTGACAAGAATGATGAGGACAAGCTAATTAACTTTTGCCAACTTGCATGCCCTATTCCACGTGTTATAATTTACCAAGAAACTTTACCTCCACGGGAACGCGGATTTAGGTACCAGCTGTGCAAAAGCACCAGCACCGCCTAGATGTCAAGCCACTTCGCCATCCCTAAGGCCACCACCGTGAGCGGGATGTTGAGGCGTCCCGACGGCCGCACCACTCGACGAGCGACGAAGAAGAAGGGACCCACAGCCCAGGCCAGGTTCCCCGGAATAGATCGAAGTTGTTCTTGCTCCTCCAAGGAGGGAACAGCCTGCTGCGGTGGCCTGCAGGGCGAGGCGGCCGATGAAGAAGAGGATGACTTCGGAGACGGAGTTGGCGAAGGCGAAGAGAGAGGCGAGAGTCGGGGTAGAGTCAGAAAGGAGGGACGAGAGAGGCGGAGGAGCGATGGCGACGTGTGGACGGAGAGAAGCCGCTGCTCTTTGCAGTCGACGCGGAGGGAACCGTGGCCCGGACCATTTGAAGGATAAGGGACAAGGTACGAAGTTGCAGATGCGTGACGGAGGAGGAAGAGGCGAAGATTAAGACACGCAGAGGTGGTGGCGGAGACGACGGCAGCAGTCATTGAAATCAGAGTTCGATCTTCTCGAGGTAGAAGAAAAGAGTACCAGAGAGAAATAAAAGGCGATCAACGGTTGTGATTATACGTAGATAAAATATGGACGGATGCCGGGTTGTAGATCGAGTTAAACACAATCGAACCAGCTGACCAAATTAGACCGAGTTTATGTTTATTCGAAGGACAAGGACAATATATTTAAACAACTTATTAAATAAAATAAATTAAATTATATATATATATATATATATATATATATATATATATATATAATGTATCCGTCCGACTTGAGTATCGAGTCACGAATAACAAAGTTGAGTATGAAGCCCTTATAGCTAGATTGCAAGCGACCAAGCATGTGAGTCACCCAAGTGATACTATATTCTGACTCTCAGTTGGTCACCCAACAGGTCGTCGGTCGGTTTGAAGTCAATAGCGACTGGCTGCAGGCCTTCATGGAAACTTAAGAGAAACTGAAGGCCGAGTTTCAGGAGGTGCAGATATAGAAGATCCCCAGGGAAAGCAACCTAAGGGCGGATGAGTTGGGTAAATTGGTTAACTCGGTCGGCTCTTAGGTACTGCCTCAACCGGGCGGGTCGGCATTAATGATCATGCAGATAGAACGGCAGGCTGAGCTGGAACTGGGGTCAGACTGGAGAACGTCGCTCATCGCCTACCTGACAGAGGGGGTTGTCCCAGCCGACCGTGACGAAGCCCGCCTCCTCAGAAAGCGGGCAATCTAGTACACTATGGTCGGGGATGTGCTATACAAAAGGTCTTTTACTCGGCCTCTACTCAAGTGCTTCGGCGAGGAGGATGCAGACTATGTGCTGATAGAGATTCATATGGGAGTCTGCGGAAGTCATACTAGAGCTCGGGCGGTGGCCCAAAAATCACTACTGTCGGATATTACTGACGGACCCTGTAGAAGGACGCCGACAAGTTGGTTTCCACGTGCCTATCATGTCAGAAGCATCACTGCCTCTCGCATCGACCCGTGGAGATGATGAAGGCATCGATAGTTTCCTACCCGTTCAACCAATGAGGCATAGACATCGTGGGACCATTCCCGACCGCCGCAGCTCAGAAGAAGTTCCTGCTAGTGGTCGTCGACTATTTTTCCAAATGGATAGAAGCAAAAGCCCTGGCGCACATTACCGAGCAGGCCGTGATCAAATTCCTGTGGCAGAACATCTTATGCCGGTATGGAATTCCTCATAAACTTGTCTCGGATAATGTAAGACAATTCCATGGTCGAAAAATACAGGAATGGTGCTCAGCCTATGACATTCAGCAAGCCTTCACCTCTGTGGCTTACCCCCAGAGCAATGGTCAAGCAGAAGTGGCCAACCGAGATATCCTGCAAGGGTTGAAGACCAAGCTGGATCACGCAGGAGGAACTTGGGTGGATGAGCTGTCGAGTGTCTTGTGGGCTCTGCGAACCATACCCAAAGAAACCACGGGCCACACACCTTTCCAGTTGGTCTATGGAAGCGAGGCCGTGGTGACGATAAGATACTGGCCCAGATCGGCGGTTCGGTCCATTTCTTTCGAGGACGATAAGATACTAGCCATGATCGAGGATGATCACCAAGGCAAGGGGGGTCGGAATCCTCTAAAATACTCCAGGTCCGGGAAGTCCCTGGCCGGGAGGGCCCGAGTCAGAAGAGTCCCAACTCGCAACACCCTTAAGTTACAATACTCTCCCAAGTCAGAGGAGTCGCGACTCGAGGTATCCCGGAGTTACAATACTCCCGAATCAGAAGACCCCCGAGTCATGAGCATCCCGAGTCAGAAGAATACCCGATCGTTGACCATACCATTCCTGAGTCAATCGAGTTCGGACGTACATCCCGAAGTACGCACATCACGGCTCGGGAAGCATACCTTCACTCAGAAAGTGTTCCTTAACTCGGGGAGCCGAGTTGTCTAAGGTTCTTGTCGTTACTTATCAGAACAACCACTCCCTGATACAGGACTAGCAGGAGAAGTACAGGGTCAGCGCAGGTCTGGTACTATTCAGGCCCGAATCGCGAGTATCCCGCTAACTCTATGATCTTCCTGCCATACCTTGACACCTTGTACAACAACCACCTATGTCTGTGTCTGGCCGAGCGGCGTCTGACGGCGCTCGTCCTTAAGTTGACAGCGCCCTTTTCCTTATTCCGGTTTGCGACACACTACACTGCCACCCCTAGTATGCCTTACCCTGTCCTCATATACGACAAAGAGTAGCAGACCGATTATATAAGTCTCTCCACTCCACATTCCCTAGGTACGCGCAATAGTATTTTTGCTACTATTCTATTGCTTTCGCTGCTCTTCCACCACCGGGGACTAATTTAACCATCGGAGTGTCTTGCCGGGGAATTTTCCCGACAGATTCTAATGGTCTTTTTCCTTACAGATCGGAGCTAGCGTCACATCTTCGGGAGACCGCGTGTGTTCTTGGGAGTCTACCTCGCTTCGCGACAAGATCAAGATCGAAGTTGTTCTTGCTCCTCCAAGGATGGAACAGCCTGCTGCGGTGGCCTGCATTGCGAGGCGGTGGATGAAGAAGAGGATGACTTCGGAGACGGAGTTGGCGAAGGCGATGAGAGAGAGGCGAGAGCCCGGGTAGAGTCAGAGAGGAGAGACGAGGGAGGCGGAGGAGCGATGGCGACGTGTGGACGGAGAGAAGCCGGTGCTCTTTACAGTCGACGCCGAGGGAACCGTGGCCCGGACCATTTGAAGGAAAACGGACAAGGGACGGAGTTGCAGATGCGTGAAGGAGGAGGAAGAGGCGAAGATTAAGACTCGCCGAGGTGGCGGCGGAGACGACGGCGGCAGTCATTGAAATCAGAGTTCGATCTTCTCGAGGTAGAAGAAAAGAGTATCAGAGAGAAATAAATGGCGATCAACAGTTGTGATTATATGTAGATAAAATATGGACGGATGCCGGGTTGTAGATCGAGTTAAACACAATCGAACCAGCTGACCAAATTAGACCGAGTTTATGTTTATTCGAAGGACAAGGACAATATATTTAAACAACTTATTAAATAAAATAAAATAAATTATATATATATATATATATATTAAATTTATTTATATTGATAAATAGAGAATATGAACTCGTTTGAGAATAATGATCAATTATATTCTTTAATAAATTTTTTATCAAACTTATAAATAAATAAATTTTTAATATCAAATTTACTAACTAATAAAAATATAAAAAATTTAAACATTCAAATGAATAAGATTGAAATAAAATATCTACGCTAATTAAGCTTAAGCTAATTGCACTAAGCACAAGTTTAAAAAAATTAAATAAATGTAAATCTTTTTTATATTTTTCTTTTTAAAAATATAAATTTATAAATATTTTTTAATTAAAAATAATAATAAATCGATGAATTCTAATCTTGAATTGTAAGGTTAAGATTAATGATTGAAATTTTTGAAATCATTTAATAGGTGAGAATAAAGTGTGATTCCAAAACTGTCGATTTGGAATTAAGATCAGGACTATTTGATTCTTTATAACTATTTAATTTATTTCATCAAATTTGTGAGAATAAAGTGGAAGAATGCTTCCACTACTACCAAGCTCGGCCGTTTATATTCAACGATTGTGAGATGCGAGACACAAACAACTAAGAAAGTGTCCAAAATTGTATAGAAATTGTCACACTGATTGAATAGTTGATTAATGCAAATAAAATACAAGTAATCAAGAAAAAACATATAAATGTATCATTTAAATGAGCATCTCAAGATGAATGTTAAATCACACACATTAACAAAATATATGAGCTTGTGAGATCAAAAACATTGTTGGAAAATTTTATAGATTTGTTCGAATTAGTTCTACATCAAACCAACTAAAATGATATAAGTTTCGAAACAAAAGAGGGAAGAGTGAGGAAGCTGTAGATGTAGTTCTAATATTAGTCTCACCAAAAGCTACAATGCTTGTTGGTTCAGATAAGAGTGGAAGAAAAGTTTGATCCTCTAATTCTTGCTAGCCATCTGCTCATTGTTGAATGTTGATCTGATAGAAATATTCTTGGTAGTATTCGTTCAATTATCTTTTGGCAAATCCTGCAACATTATTGGCTCTATTGTGCCTCTGATTACTCTTGAGACCATCTTGGCAACTGATCTCAGTCTAGTTGTTAATATAATCCAGCTACCCTTTTGGCCATATCGCAATGGAGCACATAACTTCTCCCACCTTGTCAGGTGTTTGTCATCCCAAACATCATCTAGGACAAGTAAGAATCTTTTGGACTGTAACTCCTCCATGAGCTTCACTGGTAGTAGTTCCAAACACCAAGATTCAGATCGGCAGGTTGAATACTCCAACATTTTCTTTATAAGACTAAATGCATTGAGATCAGTTGAGGAGTCATACATCCAGAATTTGATGTCGAAGTGTTCCTTTTTCACGTTCTCAAAATAATCAAAAACTTGTTGAGCGAGCACAGTCTTCCCCGTACCACCCATCCCTACCAAAGGAAGACAATGCACATTCTCCCTGCTTTGAATTTCAGATTCTACCACTGACTCTCCCAATAAATATAGGATGATTTTCCCTTTTTCTTCCTCATGTCCCTTGAATGATAATACTGGCAAACAAGGGGTGATCCGACTTTGATCAGTCAACACTAGAATCTCCTGCTGCATTTGTTGAGTGCTGATGCCACCTCTTTGCATCACCAGTGCTTGAAACTTCTGGACATCTGAAGCAGAGGTTTTCAAATTCTTCACGCATGCCCTTAATCTCACAAGACCATCATCACATTTCAAAAATCTTTTTGCAGGTCTAAAAGAAGGATCAATGTCAGCATCAGATTCACTATCAAATTGCTTCTCCAGTTCAAGATATTCCAGCTCATCCAGCTCTTCCTCAACCTCGTCTATCACATCCCTGAACAGCGGCAACCACTTAATCAATTCGAGATTAGATAATCCATACAAATTTGATCTATCTTCGGCGAAATCAAGAACATCTTCTATCAGAGGAAGTAAGCATATGAGGCTTTGCAATTCTTCTTGTAAGTCAATTTTCCAGTCGTACTTATCTTGCATATAATTAGTGGCTTTATCAATTAATTTATTGATGACATAACTTGCTCTTGCCTTCTCCAGTATTGGCGAGACTACGTCCATAGCTGCTGCTATTGATCAATGATTTTAGATAAATAAGCCAGTATTCATAATCATTTTACATCTATTAAAAAACACAAAGTAGTTGGGATCATAGAAACCAAACTGTAATAGAAATGAAAGCATATAGTATAGCTGAGATATCAGAAGCAAATCTGTAATAGAAACAAAAAACAAAAGAGCAACAAAGAAGAATATGCAGAATAATTGTTAAAGAAGAAGAAGAAAGATGGTTTAAGTAGCTGGTTGAAGCTGAACAGAGCTGTAATGCTATGTGCTGAAAAACCAAGAAGACAGAATTGATGTTTCTGTGACTTTCCTGCCAAATAATTGGATCTATATTCCAAAATGGGCGTCAAGATCATTGGGCCCCTCAGTTTTAAACTTTTCGCCCTTGGGAGTTCTGTGGTAGAAGTTGAACGGAGCTCAATAGCATCCAGTTAGTTAAGCACAAGAATCATAAAGACTTGATTTTTCTTTCCTGTCACATAATTGCGTCTCCATTCCAATTAAAGACCGTTGACGTGGAGATCAATTAGATTTAATAATTACAAGTTTCAATTAAATTAAATTACTTTATTAAATTATAACTTTTAATTAATTATTTTATTATATGTAATTAGTTATTTAATAATTACAAGTTACTTATAAAATAACTCAAAATAATAACATCCTGAATTTAGATTTGGGGTTTCTCTTTCCCTGACTTCTTGGCATGAATGAGTGGTTGAAAGGATTAAATGAATCCCGCCATCATCATTAATGATGGGTCAATTCAAATCCATTAAGAATTAATTATGATAACAACATGGATTTCATGTGGATATCAATAATACACCACATTCCTGGTGGAACAAAGAATTATTATTATTATTATTATTATTATTATTATTATTTTAAAGTGAATAGAATGCAATTTTTTCTATGATTTTTTTTATAGAGCCTAAAACTCATCAAATAGAATGCAAAATGTGTTGAACGTAAATAAAACGGCAAATTATTGAACCGGTAAGTGAAGTTTTATATTATCCATATCGAATAGGCAATTTTAAAAATACCCAAATTACCCAATACTGATTTTTCCCTTCCAAATCAATTAAAGTTATGATCATGAACAGTAACTTAAATTGATTGCTACATTGTAGTAATCAATTAAAACTTTTTTAAAAAATGATTAAAAAGTCTTCCATGATAAAAAAAACCCACTACTCTTGATATAGTGTATCGAAATGATATTTAAGAATATGTATATATAAGAACTAGATGAACACATAGAACCTTATCAAATTGTGAATTTCTTAAGTGGGTAACGCTATGCAATATACCCTTCAAGGATGTGTCGTATAAGTAACGATGAACGACCTGCAATTCACTTCCTCTGATCGAAGATGTTCTTGATTTCGCCGAAGATAGATCAAATTTGTATGGATTATCTAATTTCGAATTGATTAAGTGGTTGCCGCAGTTCAGGGATGTGATAGACAAGGTTGAGGAAGAGCTGGATGAGCTGGAATATCTTGAACTGGAGAAGCAATTTGATAGCGAATCTGATGCTGACATTGATCCTTCTTTTAGACCTGCAAAAAGATTTTTGAAATGTGATGATGGTTTTGTGAGATTAAGAGCATGCATGAAGAATTTGAAAACCTCTGCTTCATATGTCCAGAAGTTTCAAGCACTCACTTTTATATTTATATTTATATATGATGTGGTTCGTGTTGGGTGAATCGTTCATCTTTACTTATACGACACATCCTTGAAGGGTATATTGCATAGCGTCAAATTCATTAAGAATTAATTATGATAACAACATGGATTCACGTGGATATCAATAATACACCACATGCCTGTTGGAACAAAGAATTATTATTTTAAAATAAATAGACTACAATTTTTTCTATGATTTTTTTTTTGTAGAGCCTAAAACTCATCAAATAGAATGCAAAATGTGTTGAACATAAATAAAACGGCAAATTACTAAACCCGTAAGTGAAGTTTTATATTACCCATATCGAATAGGCAATTTTAAAAATACCCAAATCATGTACCCAATACTGATTTTTCCCCTCCAAATCAATTAAAGTTATGATCATGAACAGTGACTTAAATCGATTGCTACATTGTAATAATCAATTAAAACTTTTTTAAAAAATTATTAAAAAGTCTTCTATGATCAAAAACCCACTATTCTTGATACAGTGTATCGAAATGATATTTAAGAATATGTATATATAAGGAGAACTAGATAAACACATAGAACCTTATCAAATTGTGAATTTCTTAAGTGGGTGAACGCTATGCAATATACCCTTCAAGAATGTGTCGTATAAGTAAAGATAAACGACCTGCAATTCACCCAACACGAACCACATCATATATAAATGTAAATATAAAGGTGAGTGACATGTACCCCACCTAAAAAGGATACAATCGTATATGAGAGTGAATGACCCACAATCCCCTCATAATGAATGCATCATATGCATGCATATATACATACATACATAGGATGAACGATCCGCAATCCATCCGAAAGAGATGTATCATATATATACATGGGGTGAACGATTATCAATCCACCTAATATGAAATCAGGGCCGGTCTTGGGGTGGTAGAGGTGGGGCAGGCGCATAGGGCCCCACCTTTGACAAGGCCCCACTTTGACATTTATATTTACATTATCTAAAAAATAATGTAAGTAAAATATTAAATTAAAAAAAATCTAATTATAAAATTTGAAATATCGTGGATTTTTTTTGTAAAAATGTCAAAAAAAATGAAGAGAGAAATACTTAGGTGTGAATCTTTTCTTCCGCCGCTTTTTTTTTTATTCTCCCTAAACCCTAAATCCACTTGTTATCTCACCCTCAAATTCTTCCGTCTTCATCTACGTCTACAGTCGCCCATCACCAACAGTTCATGTGTTCTATTAATGAAATTATTTTTATAACATCAGTTTTATTATTTTTTATACGAATATAAAAAGTCCTTTTTTTTTGCACCGGACCCTTCGAAATCTAGGACCGGCCCTGTATGAAATATATGATATGTATGCACCTATACATACATATATAGGGTGATTGACTCGCAATCTATTCGAAAATGTCTCACATAAATATAAGAAGATTAACCCACAATCCATCACGTGAGGTGGCTCACATAAGAATAGGGTGAACGACCTGCAATTCACCCTGTACGGAAAAATCATTTCAATTAGGTGTAAGCCTATGAACGCACAGAAAGACTAAAAAACTTAAAGAACGGAGCAAATGCTCTATATTCATAGAGAAATCTTTTATTACTAACCAGGCATAAATAACCTTTATAAAATATAGAACCGAAATTCTATGACCATTTTTACACTTATTTCTCCATTTATTTAGTTGAGAAGCTATGTTATTTCTTATGAGTATTAAGCCAAAACCCTCTCGTATTGTTCGATTTTAGGCAATTATTCCAACAAAATTATTCTCATTATTTATCCTCTTAAAATTCTCATAAGGATTTGTGTTCTCTTTAAGGAAACTACCCTAAGTTCTCCTATATTATCTTCAAATTTCTGTTATCCATTATAAATATCATTTATAAATTTTTAATCGGTACAACAATTAGATAAACAACAAAAGTATAAAAGGATAAACAATCATAAAGGATATAATAAGCAATAGAGGTATATAAGAGCATGTAATTTATTTTTTTCTTCTACAAGACAGAATATAAACCTTAAATAACTCATCATTAATATTCTCTATTCAAGACCCAATTTAACATTCAATGAAGTTATTATCTGTTTTCTAACAGTGATTGTGGAATTATCATTTTCTTATTATCATATGCACTAAGATGAATTATAATAGTAATTAACATATGAAATAAAAGTTTAATCTAAAAGCAAGAATAAAAGAATTCTGCCTCCCTTGTGTTGGAACCCAAATGACATCCGCCGCATTACTATACGCTACATATAATTGATCTATATTATATAATATGAAGGAAAGCAGCATTCGGGAAGAGATAAGGAATTCCCAGCTACTGGTTGAGTCCGAATCAGCAAGAGGATCGAATAAAGGTTCCAAATTAATTTCTCTATCAATCATGCAAGATTAATCAAAAGGAATCATGCAAAGGAAACTTCACCTGAATCAAAGATCTAAGTGGTCTTGCTACCGTGGAGCGTGGGCAGCAAGACGACAGCAACGTAGCGGCGGCGGCGTTGTTAGGAGTGTTCGCGAACGCAGCGACAGCGAAAAAGACGAGGTTGAGGAAATTTTAGGTTAGAGAAAAGATATATATAGGGCGCAGAGGAAGAATTGGTCCTTTTCTTTTATCACTTTTGCATAAAGGTCCATATTGTTTCGACATTTATAACTACAATCTTTTCTTTAGATTTTTCTTTTTATTTATAGATATAACAATTTATGTTTTGTTTTTTATTTTATCCGGACTCTTCTCGTTTATATGTATTTATATAGATTAATTTGATAAATTTCTTGATCATCCTACTTATACAATATCTAATTCTTTCTTTAGATACATGGGATATCTCCGTTCGAGAATTATAGACAATTTAATTAATGATATCACAATTCAATTTCAATTTTTATTCGCTTGTTTCGACTTTATTTTGAAAATTTTATTTTCTACTTACGTGAACTCGACCTATTTAACCGCGGCCTGTCTATTGATTTGATTATGGATCTGGGTCCGATCCAATGTGAACCCAGTCCGATCATGTCTATCTAAACTATTTTATTTATAACAAATTATCGAACCATATAAATAAAATTTCATATTATCTATATCACACATAAGAAACTTTCAAAATACTCAAATTGTGTATCCAATATCAATTTTATCCTCCGAATCGGTAATCCGTTCGGTAATGTTTTGTAATCGAATAATAATTCTAATCGATTGTTACATTAACAACCATAATTTTTTTTAAATAAGTAATTCATGTTAACTAAATAATATATAACACTAAATTTTATATTATTTTAAATATTTTAGGTCATCCATTAATTTTAACGGACGTTCAAAGTTTTTAGTTTTATAATTTTATTTTGCCCGAATAACATAATTATTTAATTTTAAATTTATATCTTATTAATTATCCAAGTTAAATTTTAATCTGAAATATACTAATTCATTTAGTAACATCATATGATATGTTATTAAAATTTATATATTCCTATAACATAATTGATAATTTTAATAGATCTTAAGGTTAATTTTTAGTGGGGGTAAAATATTCCTATTTATTCTCTCATATTTAAAGACTGTTATATTAAGGTAAAATTATCTCTAATAATTTATCTATATATATATCTAACCAGGGCTAAGTATAGATAACATCGAAAATCTAATTAAAACTTTCATTTTAATTTAACCTTTCTCGTCTTAACCCAATCCAAGGCGGGTCGTAGATTAGGCGGGTCAACCCGTGGGCCCATCAAAATATTTTTAAAAAATTAAAAAAAAAATCATATATTTAGATTTCATCAATCAAATATGTTAAGAAATATATTTTTTAAATATAAATGAATACAAACGAGTACTAATATGATGAAAAATATTATTTTTTATTTCAAAACAATAACAAAGAAAGATAATAAATTGTCATAAAACTTAACTAACATGTGATTCTCAACCCGCGGGCCAACCCAAGTCCGTCGCGGGCCGACCTGTGCGGGTCGCGGGCCTAGGCGGGTTGACCCGCGGCGGGCTTGGGTTGTTTAAATTCTAACCCAACCTGTTTAAATTGATTGGTGGGGCGGGCCAACCCGACGGGCTCAACCCAAATTGACAGCTCTAGGTGATGTGTCTTGATTCATTGCTCGAGTCCGACGATGTATCTGATGCATGCTACGAATCCGGGCTCGATGACAAGACCATAGGGTCGCTCCAATCAAGCAACAGGCATGTACGCTTTGCCTTGCCTCGGTGAATGTGCATTCATGAAATATTAATTAATCTTTTGTTTACTTCGAGAGATGGGATGAAAAAAATAAAATATATAAATAAAATCACAGTGACAAAAAAGAAAATCCCTAAAAATGGGCGACTGCGAAGGGTAGAGCTGCGAATAAGTAAACTGGAATCCATTTTTACGATTGTCAAATTTATTTAATAAAATAATCAAGTTAAATCGAATTAAACTTAAAATAAATACTATTCAAGTTTGATTTAATTTTTATTATTAATCTGAGTTTGATATGGAACTCTCAATTTATTTTTTTTATTGTTTAAATCTTTTATATTTTAAGCTTATTTAATTATTTATTTATTTTGATAATACAAATTTATTTGTAATGTTGAAAGTTTTGTTATTTATTTAATAAGTTGATTAAAGTTTTATTGACGAATATTATTTATGAATTATATTGATGAATATTATTCATAAATATTATTTATAAACATGTTCATAAATATTATTTATGAATGTTAACGTGTTGAATACAATGTATCCAACTTGCTCGTTTAATCAAATGAGTTGTTCCTTTAATTGATATATTACATAATGAATGAATATAAATAAGTTATTGCTAAGTTAAATATCAAATTTATTCATGAATATTCGATTTATTTATAACGCTAACTAAAAAAACTAATGAACCAGATAATAGATAAATCTGGGACGATCGATCTGGCTACACCAAAGTTTTTCAAAATCGCTATGATAAATTGAAAAGTACTCACGATGAACGGTCTAAAAGTTCGACGCCCAAGATTCACCCCTATTTGAATTTTTTTTTATAAAATACATACCAAGATCGAATAATGAAAAACCTTGGGTTGGACCATATTCTGAGGCATTTATAGCGCTAACTAAAAAAAATGATTAACGAAGTTTTTCCAACCTCGGACGACCGATTTGGATTGACGGAAGCTTCCCACCATCCGTAATTAGGTAAATCGAGGAGCACTCGCAGTGAGCGCTCTAGAAGTTCAGTGTCCCAGGGATCGCGCGCCCATTTGGAGGAAAAATTCCTACAAATACGTCGTAACTAGGAATCGAACCATGAATACTTAGGATAATGACTAATCACCCTACCACTACACCATAGCTTCGAAAACATTTATAGCGCTCACTAGAGGCCATCGTCCGTTGCCATTCTAGGCTTGATAACGAATTTAATTGGAAGAAATTCGACCGTACATGAGAGTTGACATGAAGGAAATTGATTAACAATTTATTAAAAAATAATCCTCAAATGGATTCGTAAATTCCTCTACCCATTTGGTAAATAAAAATACACTAAATCATATATTTTTTTCAAAATAAACAAGAAAAAAAATTCCACCATAATTTTATTTCCATCCCCCAACCAGAGCCGAAAGTTTTTCAATGAAATGTAAAAGGGCATTTGGTTCAAATTTGTTAATCGGAATGATAATGGAATTCATTGAGGGGTCAATGGGAATGAGAATTATGATTCTATTGGTAGTGTTTGGTTCAAATCCTGAAATAAAAATTATTATTATTGATGATGTTTGGTTCAGTTAAATTTTAGTATTGGGAATCCATAAAAATTTCAAAGTTATCTAAAATAATAGAATTATTACAAAATATAGAAAGTAAAATAAAATAAAATGAGTTGAGAGATAAATTAGAAAAATATAGAGAGAAATTATGAGAAGTAAGGTAAAATAAAGAAATTAGAAAAAACTAGGAGAAAATATAATAATAGAGAAAATAAAGATAAAAAGTAGAGAGATAAAATAAGATAAGATAGATGTGATAAAAAAATAGAGAGAAATCATTAAAAAAATATAGAGAGAAAAATGAGATGAGAGAGATAGAAAAAATGATATAGAATATGTAGAGAGAGAAAGGGAAAGAAGATATAGAGAAAAGTAAAAAATAAATATAGATAAATTAAGATAAGAGAGATAGAGAGAGAAAGTAATATTAAATATATATAGAGAGAAAATGAGATAAGTAGAGAGAGAGTGATATAGAAAATGTAGAGAGAGAAAGTAATATAGAAAATATAGAGAAAAAGTAAAAAATAAAGATAGATAAATTATAATAAGAGAGTTAGAGAGAGAAAGTGATATTGAAAATATATAGAGAGAAAGTTAGATGAGAGAGTAGAGAGAGAAAGTGATATAGAAAATGTAGAGAGAGAAAGTAATATACAGAAAATGAAAAATCATGATAAATAAATTATGATAAGAGAGGTAGAGAGAGAAAGCGATTATCAAAATATACAGAGAGAACGAGATGAGAAAAGTAGAGAGAGAAAGTAATATAGAAAATATAGAAAGAGAAAGTGATATAGAAAATATAAAGAGAGAGTGATATAGAAAATATAGAGAGAGAAAGTGATGTAGAAAATATAGAGAAAAAGTGATATAGAAAATATAATAAAAAAGTGAAAAATTAAGATAGATAAATTATAATAAGAGAGGTAGAGAGAGAAAATAATATTGAAAATATATAAAGAGAAAATGAGATCATAAAGGTAGAGAGAGAAAATAATAGAAAATGTAGAGAGAAAAGAATAAATATGTAGAGAGAAATTTTAAAACGTAAAGAGAGAAAGTAACATGAGATATTATAAAAAGAAATAGTAAAATGAAAAATATAAAATAAAAAAGGAGTGTTTTAGATATATGAAAAGGTAGGAAGATTGAGGAATTTGATTGATAAGGAGGGAGTAGGAAATGAAAATGAGGGAATTCCTTTATTTTCATTCCCATTGACACTTACCAAACAGTGTCAATGAGAATGATTACCATCCATTTCTATTCCCTAGTCCCTATTACCCTAAACCAAATACCCCCTAAGTATGATATTTTTTACTCAAATTTAAGCCCTAATAACTTAAAAACATTCAACGTTCCGAAGAAGCATATTAATTAAACAATCGGTCATAGAAAATAACCACGATACGCTTCGTCATACACTTCGTAAAGACAACAGCCAACCCCGTGAAGCAGCAGTGATAATTACAAGTTTTTCTGATTCATTCATTATATTTACTTGAATGTATGATGACAACCTAATACGCAATAAAGTCCATAAATATTTAGTTCACTTTTATTAGTAAATTATTTTTTAAAATTAAATTAATAAATATTTTTTATCAAAAAATTATTAGGTGAAGTAATTTGATGGAAAAGTGACACAAATTTATTTCCCCTGTAACAACTCACTTCTTAACAAATGTATTACACTCTTCTTAACCTAAACAATTAATTCTAAATATCAACTCTTATCATAAGTTCTAAAATAACATATGAGTCTCGGGACTATGATGCAATGAAAAGGTGACTAATTGTCATTTTAGGTATTCACGGTTTGATCCCCAGTTACGGCGTATTTTACAAAAAATTTTCTTCCAAATTGTAACGAATGAGACATTGGACTTTTAAATCGCCTACAGCGAGTACTTCTGGATTTACACTGATGACCAGTAGAAAATTTTCGTATTACTGAGCCGGTCGTCCTAGGTTGAAAAAACCTCGTTAATCATTTTTTTAAAAAATAACATACGAAATTAATAAAATAATCAAATCAAACTTAATAAAATTTAAACCTAACAAAAATATAAGAATGAATTATATCATAAAATGAGATGTCGAGTCGGAGAAGAACATCAAAAATAATAACCCACCAATAAAAAAATTATAGCTAAAATTAATTATAATATTTCAAAATAAAATAAAATAAATATACAAACTAAATACCAAACCGAATTTAGGATTAAACCAACTGAGAAATAAAATGTCAAATGAGCAAATAGTGGTTGAGTAAAGAGATCAAATGTAAAATACGGCGATTCGAAAATCCGGACCAGAAAATTTTTCGGGAATTTTACGGATTGAGTCTAGGGTTTCCGACCCCTTAGGCGAAATTTCGGGGAGTTAGATGAAATAAAATTATACATTTTGAGGGCTTAGGAGCTAGTAAAGCAAACTAGGGGGAGTTAAATGTTGAAAATCAGAAATCATAAGGGTTTAGTGTGGAATGGAGAAAAATAAGGGATCTTTTTGTAAAAGACCTCTTCCCCCTTTGTATTAAAGCCTCGGCCTGGGTCCCGAAGGCCGCAGCCACAGCCGACTCTTCTCCCTTCGTCCCCTTCGCTTGCCCTAGCCGCAGCCTTCCCGTTCTTCTCGCGAGACCTGGCCGAGCGCCGACTTCTCTTCCCTCGTCTCATCTTCTCGAGCTCCTCCGCCCAAAACCGACCAACGTCGATCGATTATTAGGCACCGGAGGCCGTCGCCTTTTCCCTTGTACACGCGAGCAAGCCGGTGTTGCAGTCTTTCCTTGCGCTACCCTAAGTCGTGGTCCTCCCTCAGTGAGATTCTTATTCTTCTCCTGATCCAGAATCAAGCCTAGCACTCATCGGATGCCATACTTTCCGGTGCAAATCTCAGGTAAGGTTTTGTGTTGTAATTGTCCCAATGGGCTTTGCCGATTGATTATGGGTGGTAGTATAAATCTGTTTTTGAGATCATTTTGGTAATCAGTGGTGAATGAACTGGAATGGAATTTGTTCAGATCTGTAGGTTAGGCTTTAGGTTGGTATCCTGATATAGTTCTTGGAGATCAGTTTTGTAGAGCTGTGGAAGTTATTAGGTTCTATTCTGTTTCTTTCTGTAGTTGATTGGATTTTTGTACGGTATGAATGATTCTAGAATGTTTTGTGCTTCGGATTGGGAATTCTATGGGTGATTGGGAGTTCTGTTTTGGATCTTCATGTTGTGAGAGTGTGTTGGAACGTTTCCCTATTGCTGTGTATGTGTGGTTGTGTATCTACATTGGGAGTTCATTTTTTTAATGGATTTTGGTGTGGATCAGGAAATGAATTGCGGTATGATATTAGGGCATGAGTTGTTGAATGGCTGATTTGGTTTTCCTAATCTGTGCTTGGAATGAAATATGGAGAGATTTATGTTGATAAGTAAGAATGAATGTTTGTTTTGATCTGATGGTAGGCTTTGGAGTTGAACTTGGTTTGGATTAGGGTTTTCCCTAGCAAAGTAGCTCCTAATTTGATTCTGATTTATGCTTTTCGATAACAAACCTATTGTGGATGAGTTTTGTTCTTCAGATCTGTGTTCTGGGATATATTTTGTACCAAATTTATCCTGGTTAGTTTATTTGATCTTTGAAGGATTTAATAACGGATTGGTTGGATTAATAGAATGGATGAAATTAGGAATTGGGTCTCACTATGACTTGTAATGGTCCTAGCTGTGCGATGCCTCGTAGGAATGGGTTAAAACAATAATTAAATGAGTTTTGATATCCTGATTGAACTCAGACCAGTTAATTCATTGTGGAGTTGGAATTAATCCATTGAGTGGTTAAAATCCTAATTTAATTAGGTTGTGGCATGATTAGGGTTAATTAGGGGATTAGACCTAATAACCTAAACTTGATTGGTTCGGGTTTTGAAAACCTAACATGAATTTAATCTAGGTAACTTGGGATAAATAAGGGTTAATCATCTAATTATGGTTAATTAGATGAAATGATGATAATTAGAAAAATCCTAATTACTTGAGATAGCTCGTTAGCTATAAATTACATATTATTGTAGTTAAACATTATGCCTTTGATACAGGGCATTGATTGGATTTATCCTCGCTGATTGAAGGACGGAAGGTTCTTTCTGATACTATCATCTTACGATTGAGGCGGGTGCCCTTTGACTTATCTTTTAGATATTGTCATATTGCTATGCATGGTTGGTTATAGCTAGCAGTAAGATTATATGCTAGCCTTGTTTATTATGCCTGTCCTGGATACTTGTTAGTTATCCCTGAGTTATTATGCATGTCCTGGATACTTGTTAGTTATCCCTGAGATATTATGCATGTCCTGGATACTTGTTAGTTATCCCTGAGTTATTATGCATATCCTGGATACTTGTTAGTTATCCCTGAGATATTATGCATGTCCTGGATACTTGTTAGTTATCCCTGAGTTATTATGCTTGTTCTGAATATTTGTTGTTTATCCCTGAGTTATTATGCTGTTAGTTTCATACAGTTCCAGATATTGTCATACTTATCTGTATGCTTAGATATCTTGATGTATCTCTTGCATTTGATATAGAGGGAGGTATGTGTATCTATCATACACCATCCTTGCACTGTTGCATGCCGGCGATCAGCGACTTCCTTGTGGTTGAGCCTAATCGTCTTCCGGTACATGATATGCACGCACGGCCACTCATGGGTTAGTGGATACCGTAGATGTGTGCATTTGCCCTGTATTGCTCCGTTCGGCCACTATGAGGAGGGTGAGCGCGGGCGTGGTAGCAGCCAGGGGTCCCTTCTCGTACTGAGCCACGAGGAGATGAGAGCGGAGCTCCCCCATTTGCTTGGGGTAGGGGGGGTGGTCCCCCGCCAGCATCCTGTCCACCCGGTCACTCAAGAGCAGTGATGGCAGGGTGCGTACAGTTTGTCACAGCTCTACCCACGCGGATGTCGTGGACGATATCCTGACTGGGACTAGGGGGTGACACATGTCATTGCACCATGTACATACTTTGCATCGTGCATTGTTTGCTGCACTTGATTCTTGCACTTGTTTGACATGCATATACTGGAGACTCGTTATTTGAGATTATATGACTAATGATATTTCCATGGTACTCATTGTCCTCTTTTCAGGTTAGCTGGATTCTGGTATGTATTCTACCTCAGTATTTCCAGTACTAGTTTTTCCCTATTGTTGATATGAGACGGTATTAACGTAGATGCTTATTGTTATTATAACATACTATGCATATCTGCTGGGTATTCGCTGAGTTATGGACTCACCCCGTTGCCATATATTTTTATTTCAGGTTGAGATACTTGGAGTCGCCAAAAGAGCCCAGCAGCCAGTCCCTACCCATCGCGACGACATAGTTTCGTTTTGTACTTAGTAGTGTCTATTTGTATACTTACCTATTAGACTTGTATATGTCTTGGGAGTGTTGTCGTGTGCCCTAAGGGGTTTTTGTATTGGTTGATTCGTCGTAAGTCGGACCAGTCCGCAGTCAGGTATGATTTACTTAGTTGTCTAGTGTATTTATTTTGTGTTTATATATTTTGGAGGCCTGAGGCCAAATATATACTGCGTGGGTTGTCATATATATGGTTTGTATGTGTAAATTGTCCGCCGGACAGGGGAGGTGTTGTCCGATTTTCTATTGGATCAGCGGCTCCTGGGTCTCGGGGCGTGACATCAAAGCAAAACTAAAAGGAATATAACAAATCAATTGTAACGACCCGGCCCCTTGGCCCCTTGGGCGGCCCAACTTGCGGCCCACTTGGTGGCCCTCGGCCCCTTGGGCGGCCCAACTGGCGGCCCACTTGGCGGCCCTCGGCCCCTTGGGCGGCCAAATCCCATTTGACGGCTCCTTTGGCGACCTCTTGGTTGGTCGTTAAACAAATAGTGGTTGAGTAAAGAGATCAAAGCAAAACTAAAAGCAATATAACAAATCAATTGTAACGACCCGGCCCCTTGGGCGGCCCAACTGGCGGCCCACTTGGCAGCCCTCGGCCCCTTGGGCGGCCAAATCCCATTTGGCGGCCCCTTTGGCGACCTCTTGGTCGGTCGTTAAACAAATAGTGGTTGAGTAAAGAGATCAAAGCAAAACTAAAAGGAATATAACAAATCAATTGTAACGACCCGACCCCTTGGGCGGCCCAACTGGCGGCCCACTTGGCGGCCCTTTGGCGACCTCTTGGTCGGTCGTTACTCACAAGTACTTTCCACCCCTGGCCAGTGGATTTTTGCCTTCCCCAGGATTCGAATTCTAGACCTCCAGGCTAAGTACTAAAATTTATGAATCCTGGTACCAAGTGAGCTGTAGCTCAATTGGTATCAGGATTCATAAACTCTAGTACTTATCCTGGAGGTCTAGAGTTCGAATCCTGGGGAAGGCAAAAATCCACTGGCCAGGGGTGGAAAGACCTAGTGAGTAACGACACGGTTGTTGGTCGTCGACATCGGTTGTTGGTCGACGACATAGTTGGGCTGCCAAATGTTGATTTGGCCGCTAGGTTGTTGGGCCCGAGGGGTCAGGTTGTTGGACCGTCAAATGTTGATTTGGCCGCCAATGGGTTGAGGGGTCGTGTCGTTACAATTTGTGCCTTGAATACAAGAGTCATCGTTACCCAGTTACTTTTAGATTTGATTTGATGTAGTTACGTATATGCAAGGACTATTTATTAATATGAAATTATTTCTCAATTAATAACGCAGTTGGACGTGGCCGGTAGGGCTCGACAACGACCCGTAGCTGCCAGCACCGGCCCGTAAGGGCCGGTCGCAGCCCATCGGTAGGAACCCGACTTGGTAGGAGATGGAAAGGGGGGGGGGGGGGAATAAACACTTACCGGAGGAACGAGCAGCATGGAAAGAAGAGGAGGCCGGAGAAGAACTCGAGCGCATGTGAGAAACTTAGGGCTCAACCATAATTTTATCAAAACTTTCTGACGGAATTAGATTTCCCTCGGAAAGTTGTGTCGGAAATTGTCATAGTTACGTGGTCAAATCTTAAATTCTCGATGGAAATAGATTTCCATAGAAAATAATTTTTGACGGAAAAAATATTCAAATGGAAATAAGCCAATTTCTAACAGAATTAGGTTTCTGTCAAAAAAAAAAAAATTCCAACAAAAACTTAATTCCGTAGGGAAATTGTTGGCTACATGACCAAATTGGAAATTATTGGCAAGGAAAATTATTCCGTCGGTAGTTCTCGACGGAATAATTATGCCATCGAGAATTACCTACGGAATTGTTTATATATGTCGGTAATTCCGTCGGCACCCAACAAATCTAGCCATTTATAATGTGTTAGATGTTACTTAAGCTGTCTCCAAACTCAAAAAACGATAGGAAATCTGCCAGCCCAGAGTTTCTATCTCCAATTTCCTATTACAACAAATATCAAAACTTCAGTTATGAGAACAAAATTGACTTAAGTATAATACTCAACAGGACGTTAAGTTCCAAACATAACAAGAATCATGAATCCTTAGAGAGAAAACTAAGCCATTTAGATTATTAATTAATCCCCTAACAATTGCAATCACATGCATTTGCTAGTCACAAGCAAATTTAGGCCGTTTGTATTATTTTTCTTTTCATTTTCTAAAAATTATATTTTCTAATTTTTTTAGAAAAATAATTTTTAAATATTTTCTAATTATTCAGAAAATAATTTTTTTTTCAGAAAATAAAGATGAAAAATATAAACAAACGGCGCCTTAATAAAATTGGCATGGCAAGTGAACGGCATCATGGAGAGCGAGGGCTTTGAACAGGAGGAATTGCATTGCTGCTCCGAATTTCCTTATCTTCTTCCATGGGCTTTGCAACTTGCCTCTCTGTGCCATCGGTCGACCATTTATCTCAAATATGTTGTGTGCTGCCGCCAGCACTAGTTTCACCCTTAAACAACAAAATTCACTATGTTGTCAGATGGAAATATGAATAATTTGCATGAAATTATTCCTAGAAGCTGAACAAGATACACGTGTAGAATATTATGATCAGGAAGTACTTCTACTAGTAGAATTTTGATAATAAATTTTACCAACAAATTAATGACGAAATAATATATATTAATAAATTTCGAAAATAAAATTAGCATAGTAAATATAATTTTAGACTTCATAGATTAAAAAAAATAAACTTTATTTTTAATTTTTAATAACAATTACTTCGTAATTTTTATTTAATGGAGATACAAGGCTTACAAAAAAAATTATAATTTTAAATGGTGAAGTAATAAAATTGAACCGGTAAAATAAAATAAAATCTAAACCGGTTTTAATTGTTGTTCAATTCCCACATGAATAATTCGCTAGGCGCGAGACCAAATTTCTCCCGCGCGCTTCCCCTATTTTTCTCTTCTCTACTTTTCTACCGTAATTAACTTCATCACAATTACTTCACTCTTTTATTAAATTAGTACGGTGGTAATCGACAATTACTTCATTAAATTAAAATTATATTGTATAAAATATAATTATTTACTTCAATAATAAAATTTGATGGTGAAGTAATCAAAAATAAAATAGTTCATCCATTTAAATTATGATGAAGTTAAAAAAAAATATTTACTTCATTACACTTTAATAATTGTGAAGTCGTTACCAATCTATTATTTCTGTATCATACAAAACAATGAAGTTTTTTAAATCGATTACTATGTCAATAAATGTATAATATGAAGTAACATAATACTACATACTTCGATAAATATAAATGCTGACGAAGTTATAAAATAGGGCAATTTACCAAAAGGCGTACCCAAGAATAGGTATTTACCAAACACAGTACCATGGTTTCATTTTCACCAAAAGGCGCACATAATAATAGTGAACTTCCTCTTATACCCCTCCTGTCATCTACTGTCTTTCTCCTTCTCTCTCTCTCAGTAACAAATTTCGAGACAACTGCAGATACTTTTTCAGACTTTTATTTTAAAATAATATAATATGAAATCGGCGCTGAAAACGTTGTAAGGTAAATATCAAAAAAATATTTCAGTTAACAAATATCTCATCCAACGTGATTTAAAAATATAAATAAATAATTTTTATATTTGATTAATAGAAATTAATATATTAAATAATATTTAATATATATATTAATATATATAAAAAATATTAATAAATATATTAATATCTCATCCCACGATATTTATTAATAAATATATTAATAAATATATATATAAATATATTAATAAAAATATTAATATATAAAAAAAATTTGAAAAAAAACTTTGGCTGAAAATTAAAAAAAGAGTGTGTATTGATTTCAGGCCCACGCTGGGCCTGAAATCAATACATTCAGGCCCAGCGTGGGCCTGAAATATTTTTATTTCAGGCCCAGCGTGGGCCTGAAATTTTTTATATCAGGCCCACGTTGGGCCTGAAATATTTTGATTCAGGCCCGACGTGAACTCAAAATTTTTTCTATTTTAAAAATATATTAATATATAAAAAAACCTATCAAAACACTTAATTTTAGATTCAAACACAGGGCCTGAAATCATCCCAGGAGAATCTGAAGTCAAATAACTTCAGATCGTATAAATAATTAATTTAATAAATAATAATTAAGTATAAAAAAATATTTTTAAAATTAAATTTTTTTGTGTGCCCTGGGCCTGAAGTCTGATGACTTCAGGCCCAAGGAGGGCCTGAAGTCTAATGACTTCAGGCCCTCCATCATTCAAATAAAAAAATATAAAAAAATTTTTTATAAAAAGGTTTAATATATAATTACATATTATATATGAGTGATTTAGGTATATCAGTAAGTTTAGGTGCCGAAACATCTAATAGGAGTGGTCTAGGAGATGAGATTTTAGGTGCCGAAACATCTAATCTTGCTGTATCACCAATGCTATAGGAGTGGTTTAGGTATATCAGTGAGTTTTGAGCAAAACTCACTGATGGACCTACCATATTTGGAATTCTGAAAACTCTATATCAGTAGACAGGGTTGAGCTAGGAGATGAGATTTTGGGTGCCGAAACCTCTAATCTTGTTGTATCACCAATGCTATAGGAGTGGTTTAGGTATATCAGTGAGTTTTGAGCAAAACTCACTGATGGACCTACCATATTTGGAATTCTGAAAACCCTATATCAGTGGACAGGGTTGAGCTAGGAGATGAGATTTTGGGTGCCGAAACCTCTAATCTTGTTGTATCACCAATGCTATAGGAGTGGTTTAGGTATATCAGTGAGTTTTGAGCAAAACTCACTGATGGACCTAACATATTTGGAATTCTGAAAACCCTATATCAGTGGACAGGGTTGAGCTAGGAGATGAAATTTTGGGTGCCGAAACCTCTAATCTTGTAGTATCACCAATGCTATAGGAGTGGTTTAGGTATATCAGTGAGTTTTGAGCAAAACTCACTGATGGACCTACCATATTTGGAATTCTGAAAACTCTATATCAGTAGACAGGGTTGAGCTAGGAGATGAGATTTTGGGTGCCGAAACCTCTAATCTTGTTGTATCACCAATGCTATAGGAGTGATTTAGGTATATCAGTGAGTTTTGAGCAAAACTCACTGATGGACCTACCATATTTGGAATTCTGAAAACCCTATATCAGTGGACAGGGTTAAGCTAGGAGATGAGATTTTGGGTGCCGAAACCTCTAATCTTGTTGTATCACCAATGCTATAGGAGTGGTTTAGGTATATCAGTGAGTTTTGAGCAAAACTCACTGATGGACCTACCATATTTGGAATTCTGAAAACCCTATATCAGTGGACAGGGTTGAGCTAGGAGATGAGATTTTGGGTGCCGAAACTTCTAATCTTACTGTATCACCAATGCTATAGGAGTGGTTTAGGTATATCAGTGAGTTTTGAGCAAAACTCACTGATGGACCTACCGTATTTGGAATTCTGAAAACTCTATATCAGTAGACAGGGTTGAGCTAGGAGATGAGATTTTGGGTGCCGAAACCTCTAATCTTGTTGTATCACCAATGCTATAGGAGTGGTTTAGGTATATCAGTGAGTTTTGCTCAAAACTCACTGATATACCTAAACCACTCCTATAACATTGGTGATATAGCAAGATTAGAGGTTTCGGCACCCAAAATCTCATCTCGTAGCTCAACCCTGTCCACTGATATAGGGTTTTCAGAATTCCAAATATGGTAGGTCCATCAGTGAGTTTTGCTCAAAACTCACTGATATACCTAAACCACTCCTATAGCATTGGTGATACAGCAAGATTAGAAGTTTCGGCACCCAAAATCTCATCTCCTAGCTCAACCCTGTCCACTGATATAGGGTTTTCAGAATTCCAAATATGGTAGGTCCATCAGTGAGTTTTGCTCAAAACTCACTGATATACCTAAACCACTCCTATAGCATTGGTGATACAACAAGATTAGAGGTTTCGACACCCAAAATCTCATCTCCTAGCTCAACCCTGTCCACTGATATAGGGTTTTCAGAATTCCAAATATGGTAGGTCCATCAGTGAGTTTTGCTCAAAACTCACTGATATACCTAAACCACTCCTATAGCATTGGTGATACAACAAGATTAGAGGTTTCGGCACCCAAAATCTCATCTCCTAGCTCAACCCTGTCTACTGATATAGAGTTTTCAGAATTCCAAATATGGTAGGTCCATCAGTGAGTTTTGCTCAAAACTCACTGATATACCTAAACCACTCCTATAGCATTGGTGATACAACAAGATTAGAGGTTTCGGCACCCAAAATCTCATCTCCTAGCTCAACCCTGTCTACTGATATAGAGTTTTCAGAATTCCAAATATGGTAGGTCCATCAGTGAGTTTTGCTCAAAACTCACTGATATACCTAAACCACTCCTATAGCATTGGTGATACAGCAAGATTAGATGTTTCGGCACCTAAAATCTCATCTCCTAGACCACTCCTATTAGATGTTTCGGCACCCAAACTTACTGATATACCTAAATCACTCATATATAATATGTAATTATATATTAAACCTTTTTATAAAAAAATTTTTTTATATTTTTTTATTTGAATGATGGAGGGCCTGAAGTCTGATGACTTCAGGCCCTCCTTGGGCCTGAAGTCATCAGACTTCAGGCCCACGACACAAAAAAAAATTTAATTTTAAAAATATTTTTTATACTTAATTATTATTTATTAAATTAATTATTTATACGATCTGAAGTTATTTGACTTCAGATTCTCCTGGGATGATTTCAGGCCCTGTGTTTGAATCTAAAATTAAGTGTTTTGATAGTTTTTTTATATATTAATATATTTTTAAAATAGAAAAAATTTTGAGTTCACGTCGGGCCTGAATCAAAATATTTCAGGCCCAACGTGGGCCTGATATAAAAAATTTCAGGCCCACGCTGGGCCTGAAATAAAAAATTTCAGGCCCACGCTGGGCCTGAATGTATTGATTTCAGGCCCAGCGTGGGCCTGAAATCAATACACACTCTTTTTTTAATTTTCAGCCAAAGTTTTTTTTCAATTTTTTTTTATATATTAATATATTTATTAATATATTTATATATATATATATTTATTAATATATTTATTAATAAATATCGTGGGATGAGATATTAATATATTTATTAATATTTTTTATATATATTAATATATATATTAAATATTATTTAATATATTAATTTCTATTAATCAAATATAAAAATTATTTATTTATATTTTTAAATCACGTTGGATGAGATATTTGTTAACTGAAATATTTTTTTGATATTTACCTTACAACGTTTTCAGCGCCGATTTCATATTATATTATTTTAAAATAAAAGTCTAAAAAAGTATCTGCAGTTGTCTCGAAATTTGTTACTGAGAGAGAGAGAAAGAGAAAGACAGTAGATGACAGGAGGGGTATAAGAGGAAGTTCACTAGTATTATGTGCGCCTTTTGGTGAAAATGAAACCATGGTACTGTGTTTGGTAAATACCTATTCTTGGGTACGCCTTTTGGTAAATTGCCGTATAAAATATATTTGCTTCGACAATTAATGTAAACTGTGAAGTTACATATCATCTATTACTTCGTCGCATTACAAAACAATTAAAGCAACAGATATTTTTTTACTTCCACAATCAATTTAACCAGTAAAGTTATATATCATCGATTACTTCAGCACTTTACAAAACCAACGAAGTAAAAGACAAGTTTTTTACTTCAGAATCAGTCCAAATCTGAACCGGTTTGCCTCTTTGAACTGGTAAAAGACTTCGCTATCTTCAGGGATATGACTTCGGTGATATGACGAAGTAAAATAATTCCTTTTTGTTGATGCAGTCTGACCCTGATTGTTGTTTTGGTGTTGACACCGATTTTAGTTTAGGTTGATGATTATGATTATGATTAAGTCCTGATCGGGGATTAGGGCTAGGTGTGGAGAAATCCTAACCTGAAGGGTTAGGTGTGGAAAATCCTAGCTTGGAGGGCTAGGTGTGGAGAAATCCTAATCTGGAGGATTAGGTATGGAAAATCCTAGCTTGGAGGGCTAGGTGTTGGAAAAGTCCTAACTTGGAAGGTTAGGTGAAAAGTCCTAGCTTGGAGGGCTAGGTGAAAAGTCCTAACTTGGAGGGTTAGGTGAAAAGTCCCAACTTGGAGGGTTAGGTGAAAAATCCTAGCTTGGAGGGCTAGGTGTTGGAAAAGTCCTAACTTGAAAGGTTGGGTGAAAAGTCTAACCTTGGAGGGCTAGGTGAAAAGTCCTAACTTGGAGGGTTAGGTGAAAAGTCCCAACTTGGAGGGGTAGGTGAAAAGTCATAGCTTGGAGGGCTAGGTTGAAGTCCCAGTGAGTGAAGCTAGGGATGGCACGAGTCAGAGATGGGCCGGAGGCTTGCTCTCATGACTTAGAGGGGATTTGACCTTCCCTGGATCGGTCTGGTGACCGATTAGGGAAGTTGGCACGGTGCTCCGTCGTGGATCGGTCTGGTGACCGATCCAACGATGACTAATCGGTCGGGTGACCGATCAGGGAGCACACAGTGAGGTTGGGATCCTATTGCCCGGCTCCTGATCGGTCCGGTGACCGTTCAGGGAGCAGTCAGTTCCCTCACTGTCCGGCTCCTGATCGGTCCGGTGACCGATCAGGGAGCAGTCAGTTCCCTCACTGTCCGGCTCCTGATCGGTCCGGTGACCGATCAGGGAGCAGACAATTTCCTCACTTCTTGGCTCCTGATCGGTCTCGTGACCGATCAAGGAGCACACAGTGAGTTGAGTTCCCCCACTGATCAGCCACTGAACGGTCTAGTGACCGATCCATGACCTAGGATCTGATATCCGCGGTTACTGTTCACTCAGAAGTGGACCGATCAGGCTTGAGCCTGATCGGTCAGTGGCTATCCTGATCGGTCTGGTGACCGATCAGGATTCACTCTGATCCGTCTGGTGACCGATCAGGCTTATGTCATTGCGAAAACTGGGAGTCCCAGCAAAGCGGTGGATCGGTCTGGTGACCGACCCATGAGCCCTGGATCGGTCCAGTGATCGATCACTTTAATTCAAATTACACTGTCAGACGCTCTGATCGCGTCTGAACGTATCTGATTCTCTGCGCTTGATCTCTGATACTCGATTTTCTGCTTGATATGCTGTGCTAATGCTCTGATTAAGTTGCAGGTGATAGGGAAGGATTCAAACACTCAAGAAGAGTCAATGGAGGTCTTTCCTTGGAGTAGGTTTGTCCGTTTTCCATCTCAGGTTGCAACGGACGCTGGCGCTGGCTGGAGCTGCTAACTGGGGCTGGTCTGAGGGAGGCTTAGGGAGTCCAGAAGAGCTCAGTAGTGGCTGGTGGTTGCAGGAGAGCAGCTGGAGGCTGCAGTGAGGTGGTGACCTGACAACAGTGGAAGGACTTAAGCGCTTGGTGGCGAACAAGTCTCCACAACTCTGATCAGAAACGCTGCGTGCTTGTGTTCTCTGCTATTCCATTGTTCTTGAGCAAGGAGCTGCCATCTTTGAAGCAACCATCCCTTGCTTGAGCACTTGGAGGAAGAAACAAGAGGCTTGGTGAGTCCATCAGCGAGAAGACACGAAGAAGGGAGTTCTTGCGTGAGATCGTCACTGGGTGGAGCTCGGGAGAAATCCTGCTTGTGTTCTTGCCTATTCTAAGTGCTAAGTAAGATCTTTCTTGTGTTTCATTGTGCTTAAAACTCTATCTTTGTTGAAATGCTGTGGAGAGGTTACTCCACCGAGAAGGAGGTTGCATTTTATCCGGTGTTCACCGGGGCTTGATCTGCCGACGATCAAGGGATCACCCACCTTAAGGGCACGCCAAGGAGTAGGGGCAAGTTATCCCCGAACCTTGTAAATCCTCTTGTTAGCGTTCTTGTTCTTGTGATTAACCTAGGATTTAGTTTACTGCATACTTTGTTTTATTGCTTCCGCTGTGCTACTAAATCTTTGAGTCGCAGAAATTTCAAAGTGCTAAAGCTTTAGTGACTGGCTATATTCACCCCCCTCTCTAGCCATCCGAGTTCTAACAAGTGGTATCAGAGCTTGGGGCTCTGTACAAGCGGATTAACAACCGAGAGCTATCATCCATGGCGTTGAGAGAAGGCTTTAGCACCACCCGACCTCCCTTCTTCGATGGCGCAGATTTCCAATATTGGAGATCGAAGATGGAGTATTATCTAAAGATGGACATCAACACTTGGTTCGCGGTGAAGGAGGGGTTTACCCCTCCAAAGGATGATGAAGGAAAATAACTAGAATCTTGGCGTTGGACGGCTGAACAAACTCGAAAGAGTGAAGCCGACGCGAAGGCGGTAGTGACCCTACAGTGCGGCATGAACAAAGACCAACTCATCAAAGTTGGTCCATTCACAAGTGCAAAAGACTTGTGGAACAAGCTCATCGAACTCCACGAGGGCACCCAAGATTCAATGATCGCCAAGAGGGACTTGTTCCTCAACCAACTTCAAAATCTCTCCATGAAGGAAAATGAAACCGTAAGTGAACTTCATAGCCGGTTCAAGGAAGTCCTCATTGGTCTTCATTCTATTGATGAAAAGGTCGAGAACCGCGACCTTGTGAGGTATGTGTTAAAAGCATTTCCAAGGAATGGTTTGTGGTCATCTATGGTGGATACCTACAAAGTTTCCAAGGACTTATCAATTGTTAAGTTAGATGATTTGTTTTGTGAGATGTAACTTCATAATATGTCTAATAAAGGCCCCAAGGAGAAGGGGATTGTCTTAGTTGCAGGGGAACGATCCAACAAGAAGAAGAAGGAGAAGGAAGTCTCTTCATCTTCATCCTCATCCGAATCCGAGTCCGATTCCGAGGAAGATGGAAGCGGCTCTTCTTCCTCCGAGATGGCACATTTTGTTCGAAGGATGATGAGGAAGGACCGACGCTTCAAGGGGAAAGGTAACCCTAGTGAAGCTAATGTTAATAAGTCTAATGTTTCTTGTTATGAGTGTGGTAGGAAAGGGCACCTCAAGAGTGAATGCCCAAAGCTAAAGAAGAAGGAGGAGAAATCCAAGAAGATAGAGGAAAAATCCAAGAAGAAGAAGAAGGCCTTGAAGGCCACTTGGGATGAATCCTCCTCAATTTCATCCGATGAAGAAAAGGAGGAGAAGAGTACACAGCATGTGGCACTCATGGCTCTTGGAGGAGAAGAAATCAGTGATGAATCCTCCGACTCCTCAAACACAGCTTCTTCATCTTCGGATGATGAAGAGATAACTACTCCCGAACTTGAGAAATGTTATAGAGCTATTGCATGTTTAACCAACTTGTTGAAGAAGTAAAAAAATAAGGTTAAATCATTGCAATTAGAAATTGAACAATTGAAACATCTAGGGATGAGAACATAGACGACTTGCATGTTGAAATGTTAGAAGATGAGATTAAGTCTTTGAAAATTGAGGTTGATCATTTGAAATCCTCTAGGGATGAGGATGTAGATGATTTGCATGATGAATTGCTAGAGGAAGAAAATAAATCATTGAAGAGTGAAGTTGAGAGACTTAAGAATATTCTTGAGAAGTTCTCAACAAGCTCAAAGACCCTAGACATAATTTTGAATGCCCAAAGGGCAGTCTACAATAGGGTCGGTATTGGTTACCGACCCAAAGAACCTTCATTTGTGTCCCTAATGTCTAGGACTGGTGTTAGACCACTTAAGACACCCAAGGTTCAAAAGAAAATTGTCAAGGCATGGGTGCCTAAGTCTTGTTTAGTAGGTGCTTTAGGTCCCAAGGTTTGGGTACCTAAATCTTCTATTTTTCGAATTGTGTAGGTTATGATTGAGGGGGAGCATCTATCAACTTGGTTCGTTGATAGTGGGTGCTCCAAACACATGACCGGGGATAGATCATTATTTACCACACTTCACAAGAAAAGTAGAAGTAATGTTTCATTTGGTAACAATGATAGTCTTAAGGTCATAGGAATAAGAGACATTCAAATATCCGAATGTCTTAGAATTTCAAATGTCCTTCTAGTCAAGGGGATGACATTTAATCTCCTAAGTGTAAGTCAATTGTGTGACACGGATTACACGATTGATTTTCAACAAAGTCAATGTCTAGTTAGACAACATGACACCTTGGACACGGTACTAGTAGGAACAATAGTAGACAACATTTACCAAGTTTTATTTAAAAGTGCTATTAATGCTTTTGCTAAGTGTCTCATGTCAAAAGAAGAGGAATCCACCCTTTGGCACCGGAGGCTAGCTCACGTGAACATGAAGAATATTCGGATGTTGGCCAACAAGGGACTAGTTCGTGGCTTACCAAACATCAAGTATGAAAGAGAAAAGATTTGTGATACATGTCAAATGGGTAAGCAAACAAAATCTGCACATAAAGGTAAAAGCACTGTAAGTACTTCTACCGCATTGGATTTATTTCATATGGACTTGTTTGATTGTAGCACTATCATATCATTGAATGGAAGTAGATATTACTTTGTCATCATTGATGATTTTACTAGATATACATGGACTTATTTTCTTAAATATAAGGACCAAACTCTAGATGTTTTCATTTCTTTTTGTAGAAGAATTGAAAATGAAAAATCATCAACAATTAAGACAATAAGAAGTGATCATGGAGGTGAATTTCAAAACCAACGATTTTTAGAGTTTTGTCAAAATAGAGGGTATAGACATGAGTTCTCCACTCCTAGAACACCACAACAAAATGGTGTTGTAGAGAGGAAGAACCGTGTTCTACAGAGGCTGCTCGAAGCATGCTCGATGAGTACTCGTTACCGAGTTACTTATGGGCCGAAGCTGTAAACACTGCTTGCTACGTACAAAATCGAGTCCTCATACATAGATTCTTAGGTAAGACTCCTCTGGAACTTTGGTTTGGGAAACCACCTACGGTAAACACCTTAGGGTGTTTGGTTGTAAGGTGTTTATTCTAAACACCAAGGACCATCTTGGAAAGTTCACGGCAAAGGCTGATGAAGGGATACTGGTTGGGTACTCCCAAGTTAGCAAAGCCTACCGAGTCTACAATAAGAAATCTAGATTTGTTGAAGAGTCTTTTGATGTTGTCTTTGAAGAAATTCCAAAAGCCAATGAACAACCAGAGGATGAAGTCCAATTCGAACTTAGGAGACTAAGTTTGAATGAGAGTCCAAATGTTGGTGATGGTGATAAATCAGATGATGGTGAGCCTAGACAACCCATAGATCAGCCGGATCCTAAGGCTGAGCTTGTGTCTAGTGAAACCATTCAAGAAGCACTACCAACACCTAGGCAAACTAGATTAGCCTCTAGTCATCCCCAAGACCAAATTGTTGGAGATATCCATCATAGGGTTACGACTAGATCATTCTTTAGGAATGAGGCTAATGAAGTTGCTTTAATTTCCGAAATTGAACCTAGGAAAATTGACGAAGCATTAAATGATCCCGATTGGATCATTGCGATGCAAGATGAACTAGGTCAATTCGAAAGAAGTCAAGTTTGAGACTTAGTCCCTAGACCTAAGAAGACCACCATCATTGGAACCAAATGGGTCTTCAAGAATAAATTGAACCATAAGGGAGAAATCATAAGAAACAAGGCACACTTAGTAGCCAAGTGCTATAGTCAAGTTGAAGACCTTGATTATGATGAGACCTATGCTCCCGTGGCATGATTAGAGTCCATCCGGTTGATGCTTGCATTTGCAGCACATCGAGGTTTCAAATTATATCAAATGGATGTCAAATCAGCCTTTCTCATGGTTTGATTAGAGAAGAGGTCTATGTCGAACAACCTCCGGGGTTTGAGAGTACCGAATTTCCAAACCACGTGTTCAAGCTCAAAAAAGTACTTTATGGCCTTAAACAAGCACCCCGAGCTTGGTATGAGCGGTTGTCGACGTTCTTAATTGAAAAGGGCTTTGTTAGAGGCCAAATAGACCCTACACTATTTCTACGTAGAGATGGTGATAATATATTTGTAGCCCAAGTATATGTCGATGACATAATTTGTGACTCAAACAACAAGGGCTATTTAAATGAGTTTATTGGACACATGGAGAGTGAATTTGAAATGAGTCTAGTGGGAGAGTTGACTTTCTTCCTTGGACTTGAAATCAAGCAAACTCGTGATGGAATCCATGTGCACCAACCAAAGTACACTCAAGAGATGCTCCATAAATTCAACATGAGTGATTCAAAAGAGGTAACCACTCCATGACCACAAACACAAGATTAGACAATGATGAGAGTGGTAAACCCATTGATTTGACTCAATATCGGAGCATGATAGGTAGTCTGCTATACTTCACAGCTAGTCGACCTAATATACTCTTTGTTGTGGGTATGTGCGCTAGGTATCAAGTATATGCCAAGGAATCTCATCTAATTGCCATTAAACGAATTTTGAGATATCTTAAAGGCACAATTGGAGTTGGTCTTTGGTACCCCCGTACCGAGTCTTTTGACCTAATTGGCTATACTGATTCCGACTACGCTGGATGTAAGTTGGATCGGAAAAGCACAAGTGGGGATTGCCAATTCTTAGGATCATCTCTAGTTAGTTGGTCGAGTCGGAAGCAACATTGTGTTGCTCTCTCCACGACCGAGGCAGAATATATTGTCATGGGATAGAGTGTATCACAATTGTTGTGGATGATACATACTCTAGAGGACTATGGATTAAGCTACAAAGGTGTGCAAGTGTTGTGTGATAACATTAGCACAATTAATCTAACCAAGAATCCAATCCATCACTCTAGGACCAAACATATTGAAGTGCGTCACCACTTCATTAGGGATCATGTTGCTAGGGGAGATACTGTACTCTCACATGTAGAGTCCAAGTCAAACCTAGCTGACATCTTCACTAAACTACTCCCAGAAAATGAGTTTACCTTCTTAAGAAGGGAGTTGGGAATGTGTTGCACTTCATAGACATCAAAATGCATTCAAAACCTTTCATGATTATTTTTAATTGTCGGGATATAATTGGGTAACTTGGGGACATCTCACACAAACTATAAGGCTTACCAAAACGTTTTTATTTGCTAGATATGGGGTGAGATGCTAGGATCAACTTGATTTATCAAAATGTCAATGCATCCCTTGAGAAGTTAAGGTGACGAGATAAAAATCACTTTGGTGACCAAGTATGGGGAAAACCATTGCATATCATATGTGTATTTGGCTCCATGATCATACTTGGACATTCCAATTAAGGAAACATGATTGGAGACTTGAATTTGGCACAACCTTGATTGAAATTGATTGGATGATTGTTGATTGAGTTTGACTCCACTTGGGTGGAGCAAAGTGATTTGCCAAAACCATAAGGACATTTGATCCTTGTTTAGGGATCAATTATAGTCAAGGGATCACTTCCAAGATCGATACCTTTTCATCAAATCTCTTCAGAAATCGTGTAACAGTTAGGGATGGCAATGGGTCGGGTTCGGGTCGGATTCTATATCCTCCGTACCCATACCCATTGGGTATCGGATATCCATCGGGTATACCCATACCCATTAAAAGATCGGATATTGTATACTAATATTTTTTTCTTTCTTTCTATCCAACTATATCATTGAACAAAAGTACATTATAATTAACATTAAAGTTAAAAAAATATATATCTATAATTTTAAAAATAGATTAAACATATATATAATCTATTTCTAACATTAATACAAATTATTAGAAGGTTTTGGGAAAAAAAATCTTTAATGTATATATGTATTTTTTATTTAATCGGGTATTCAGGTCGGATATCGGGTATTGGTAGTCCCTCCATATCCTCCTCCATTCGGGTCGGATGTCGGATTCGGATGAAATTGTCATCCCTAGTAACAGTCTGAAACTGAAAGTTTCAGATTGTATCAGGGAGTATCAGGAACCCTGATCGGTCACTGGACCGATCAGGAGTAAGCCTGATCGGTCTTCGGACCGATTTGGTTTCCTTCTGTGGTGATCGGTCCACAGACCGATCAAAGAGTTGACAGAGACTTTGCAAAATTTTGTCTAAACTTTCTGTGCTGACCTGGATCGGTCCCCGGACCGATCTGGCACCCCGTGGTGATCGGTCCACAGACCGATCAGGGGGCTCACAGAACACTCTCTGAACCCTACTGTTTTCTTCCTGATTGATCAGCCGATCGATCAGGAGCCTGCCTGATTGGTCATCTGACCGATCAGGACCAGGCCAGTCCGATCAGGCTGGAGCCTGATTGGGCTGGGCACTTCCAGATCAAACGGTGATCCATTCAATCGCATTAAATTGCGGTTGGTGGACCGATCCACCAACCGATTAACTCCTCCGAAACCTCTCTTCTCCCAAGCCCTAGCGCCGAAACTCACTTATTGCGCATCCTCATCTTGTGCGAGAACTCTTCCTGCGTCTCCCTCTTCCTTGTGCGCGAGTTCCTGCGAAGGTTTTCTACGAGCTCTTTCTTGTCTTCTGCATGTTCTCTTCTCACTCAAGGGCTTGCGCTCATCTCTTGCGCCGAGAACTTTCTCCTGCGCGGGCTCTCCTTCCAGCCTTCAAGAACTTCTCAAATCAACGACAATGGCACCTAAGTAAGGGTTTCCTTCTTCCATCTCGTTGAATACTTCAAATGTCATAATATGTGCTGAACTAACCGTGATGTTTGTTCTTGGAGTTTGTTTTGGGTGTGTGTCGTGTGTGTCGTGACCTACATATGATCAAATCTCTCCTTCATTTGATTATTGTTCCCATCTTATATCAAACTGGTAAATCTTATGTTCAATGTCTTACCTTATGTTCACTGATTGGGTCATTAATTACATCTTGTTTTTTTTTGATCAAATCTTAATTTGTATCATGATTCGATTCACTTTCTTTGATTAAACCTGCTGTCATGATCTATTCCAATCTTTAGAAGATTGTCTAAGGGAAAAGAACTCGTAGAGGGCAGCTCGAAGGGCAAAGCCCCTTCCTCTTCCGTGCCCTCCCGAAGGCCTCAGCCTTCTTTTAGTTCTCGTTTTCCCAATGCTGCCTGCGAGCAGGCCTTTCAGTCCAGAACCTTCAAGTTGCTCTCCCGCCGATCAATTGATGTACCTTTTCTATCCGAGCACTGTCCCTCCATCATGGAGATAGTCACCTTCTACAACCTTGGCTTTCTCCTCTCCCTGGAGCGGACGATAAATTATGACCTTGTATCAGAGTTTTACAATAATCTTCAACAAGGGCCTCAAGGGGGTTTCAAATTCACCACTCGCGTAGCAAAGAGAAATCTTGATTTCTCTTATGAGATTCTAGCAGAGTATCTGGGCGGTCGACGATCGCCTAACCTGTATTCTATCTATCCTGAGCTCCCTGACCCTCTGTTGGCTCCGTTTGCCGATGTTACTCCCGACTCTATATATCAGCATTTCTTTGGCCATCCCCGCCCAGCCGGGCTTGATGAGTTGGGTCCTGATTTTTCGACCTTTGCAGCACTCTGTCTCTCCCCTGTCGATTACATACTGTTCAAGATCATCATAAACTGTATTCTGCCAATCACTTCCAAGCCCTTAACTGAGATCCGACCCTATCATTGCCTGATGCTCTATGGCATGCACCGCCGCATGGACTTTGATATCATGGAGAGCATCTTTCAGTCCATCTTATCCTATCGGGAGACGAGCCGACGCACGGTTTATATGCCTTTTGTTCATGTCATCACGGACTGGCTTATGTCAGTAGGTGTTGATGTCACCAAGGGCAGGACAGTGCCCATGGTCCGACAGGATTGCATACTTGGCCGGCGGGCATTTGCCAAGTCCAGCATCGTCATCCGGGATCACGATCGGGCTTTGGTTTGGAAGGACGGGAGGGGCCTCGGTGAGCTACTTGGGGGAGGTCCACACTTTCAGGCACCAGCAGATGCTGCTGCACCTCTGGAGGCTCATGCTGCTGCTGCTGATGACTACGACTATGAGCCGGACCCGGACCTACGATGGAAAATTTCCGAGCTGGATCAGACAATCCAGCATAATCTTAACTTGAGAGAGCTCTATCGCGAGGAGGTCCGCTCGCAGTTCCGATCCTTCGATCGTAGATTGACCACGGTGGAGTCTGATGTCTCCGGGGTTCGTACGCTGCAGCAGACTTGGTACGATGAGTGGTGCCAGCACTCATTTCCTGGAGGTGCGCCCTCTGCCAGTACTGCACCTGGGTCCTTTGTTGCTGATGATGCCACGATGGACGACCCTATGCAGGCTGACCCCCCCCCCTCCGCTGACGATTGATTGTATTCTGTATCTGGTTGTGATTAGACAATCTGAGTGTTTGGATTGTATGACTTTCGGGCTGTATGCCTCATGACTTGACTTTTATGGCCTTGTGCCGCACTTGCCTTGACTTTGATGCATTGATATGCATCTATGTATTTGTTTGGTTTTGTTGACTTTTCAGGCTATGTTTCATGCCGTACTTCTATGACTAGATTTGGCTATGATTATGTTTTGCCATGCTTTATATGATTGATATGATTGTGTTTTGCCATGGTTATTGTGGGCGCATATAATTGTTTAAAATTTTGATATCGTTATGTATGTCTTATTACACATGATTATGCTATGCTCATGTCCATATGATACATATGCGTGTTTTGCCATGCCTTATCTTTGTCATATGTGTTCATATGTTTATCATAATAAATCAATTATTCCTGTGTTGTTTTGGGAAACCCCTATGGTTGAGGGGGAGTATGGTTAGACTTAACAGCCCCTCTAGACCCTTTTCGATGTTCGACAAAGGAGGAGAGTGTGGTTGGTTAAGTTTAGGATGATCATGTTGTAGGGGGAGGATCTTGATTCCCCTATGATCCTGAAATTTGAAAAAATTGATTGAGAATCCCTAAACATAAAATCGGGTTGTTAAACAACAAAAATGGAGAGATTGTTGATGCAGTCTGACCCTGATTGTTATTTTGGTGTTGACACCGATTTTAGTTTAAGTTGATGATTATGATTATGATTAAGTCCTGATCGGGGATTAGGGCCAGGTGTGGAGAAATCCTAACCTGGAGGGTTAGGTGTGGAAAATCCTAGCTTGGAGGGCTAGGTGTGGAGAAATCCTAATCTGGAGGATTAGGTGTGGAAAATCCTAGCTTGGAGGGCTAGGTGTCGAAAAAGTCCTAACTTGGAAGGTTAGGTGAAAAGTCCTAGCTTGGAGGGCTAGGTGAAAAGTCCTAACTTGGAGGGTTAGGTGAAAAGTCCCAACTTGGAGGGTTAGGTGAAAAATCCTAGCTTGGAGGGCTAGGTATTGGAAAAATCCTAACTTGAAAGGTTGGGTGAAAAGTCCTAGCTTGGAGGGCTAGGTGAAAAGTCCTAATTTGGAGGGTTAGGTGAAAAGTCCCAACTTGGAGGGTTAGGTGAAAAGTCATAGCTTGGAGGGCTAGGTTGAAGTCCCAGTGAGTGAAGCTGGGGATGACACGAGTCAGAGATGGGACGGAGGCTTGCTCTCATGACTTAGAGGGGATTTGGCCTTCCCTGGATCGGTCTGGTGACCGATCAGGGAAGTTGGCACGGTGCTCCATTGTGGATCGGTCTGGTGACCGATCCAGCGATGACTGATCGGTCGGGTGACCGATCAGGGAGCACACAGTGAGATTGGGAACTTACTGCCCGGCTCCTGATCGGCCCGGTGACCGATCAGGGAGCAGTCAGTTCCCTCACTGTCCGGCTCCTGATCGGTCCGGTGACCGATCAGGGAGCAGTCAGTTCCCTCACTGTCCGACTCCTGATCGGTCCGGTGACCGATCAGGGAGCAGACAGTTTCCTCACTGCTTGGCTCCTGATCGGTCTGATGACCGATCAGGGAGCACACAATGAGTTGAGTTCCCCCACTGATCAGCCACTGAACGGTCTGGTGACCGATCCACGACCTAGGATCTGATATCCGCGGTTACTGTTCACTCAGAAGTGGACCGATCAGGCTTGAGCCTGATCGGTCAGTGGCTATCCTGATCGGTCTGGTGACCGATCAGGATTCACTCTGATCGGTCTGGTGACCGATCAGGCTTGTGCTATCGCGAAAGCTGGGAGTCCCAGCTGTTGGAGACGAGATGGCTAGAGAGGGGGGGGGGTGAATCTAGCCAGACACAATTTCTTGGCTCTTTTCGAATCTTCTCTGCACTTAAGTTAGTAGCAGCGGAAACAAAACAAAAGCAGAGAAGCAAACTTAACAAAACTGCAGAAACAGAGAATACAAACCAAGGATCGCTAACAAGGATCGTTTACAAGGTTCGGGGATAACTTGCCCCTACTCCTTGGCGTGCACGTGAGGTGGGCGATCCTTGATCGTCGACAGATCAAGCCCCGGTGAACTCCAGATAGTAGAAGCCTCCTTCTCGGTGGAGAAACCTCTCCACAAGTGATCTCAAGACGATACAAGTTAAGCACACGAGACACTCGAGAAGACAAGCTCACAAAGATGAAACAAGAACGCTCAAGCACCAGGCAACAGAGAGCACAACACACAGCCCAGCCAAACTCCTCAAGTTCCTGTTTGTTTTTTCCCCGTTGTCGCTCCTCTGCTTCCAGCCTCGTCTTAAGCATCCGCTCCCATCACCAGGCTCTCCATCAGCATCCACTGAAGCCACAGCCTGACCCCCTGACTCCCTGAGCACTCAGTCCACTGAAGACCCTCTCCAGCTGAGCCTCCGTCAGTTGCCTGCTGCTCTCCAGACGCCGTTGAGACCTGAAACAAGGAAACAGCCAAACCTGCTCCAAGGAAAGCCTCTCATTGACTCTCCTCCAATGTTTGAATCATCCCTGTAAAGCCTGCACACTCCAATAGAAGCTTAGCAACTCATATCAACATATATCAGCAGTGTATCAGAGTATCGACAGTGAAAACAGACGCGATCAGAGCTTCTGACAGCGTATTTGAATTAAAGTGATCGGTCACCAGACCGATCAGAAAGCCTCCTGATCGGTCACCAGACCGATCAGGCTGGTTCCAGACCGATCAGGCTTCGTCCTGATCGATCCCCAACGCTCAATTAGAAATCGTGATTTCTTTGAGATTCTCCTGGACCGATCACCAGACCGATCCCAGGTTGTGGATCGTTCACCGGACCGATCCACCCTTATATTGGGCGATTTCTGAGTTTCGCAGGCTAAGCCTCCTGATCGGTCACCAGACCGATCAGAACCTGACCAGACCGATCAGGCTCCGTCCTGATCGATCGTAGAGAGGAACCTGCGACGCTTGATCGTTCTCCGGAACGATCTGCAGAGTGATCCTGATCGGTCATCAGACCGATCAGGAGCAGTTCAGCAAGGGAACTCAACCTCACTGCTCGCTCCCTGATCGGTCACCAGACCGATCAGGAGCCAGTCAATGGGTGAAATGCATACTCCCTGATCGGTCACCAGATCGATCAGGAGCAGCACAGTAGGTTCCCAACCTCACTGTGTGCTCCCTGATCGGTTACCCGACCGATCAGTCATCTCTGGATCGGTCACCAGACCGATCCACGAAGGAGCAGCGTGCCAGAATCCCTGATCGATAACCAGACCGATCCAGGGACTCAAACTCAGCCCTCCAAGCTAAGTTTCCATCCACCTTAGCCCAAGCTAAGGATTTTCCATCTAACTCTCCAAGTTGGGAATTTGCACCTAACCCTTCAAGTTAGGACTTTTCACCTAGCCCTCCAAGCTAGGACTTTTCACCTAGCCCTCCAAGCTAGGACTTTTCACCCAACCCTTCCGAATTAGGACTTTTCCATGCCTAGCCCTCCAAGCTAGGACCTGACCCTCCAAGCCAGGACTTTTTCACCTAATCCTCCAAGATGGGAATTTGCACCTAACCCTCCAAGTTAGGACTTTTCACCTAGCCCTCCAAGCTAGGACTTTTCACCCCCCTCTTCCGAATTAGGACTTTTCACACACCTAGCTTCACTCACTAGGACCTGGCTTCACTCACCAGGGTTTTGGTCACCCAGCTTCACTCACCGGGACCCGGCTTCAGTCACCGGGATTTCATGCCCAGTCCCCGACCAGGACTTTAACCACATTCATTCAACCAAACTTAAATCATTGTCAAACACCAAAACAACAACCGGGTCAGACTGCATCAACACCAGCAAAGCGGTGGATCGGTCTGGTGACCGACCCACGAGCCCTGGATCGGTCCGGTGACCGATCACTTTAATTCAAATTGCACTGTCAGACGCTCTGATCGCGTCTGAACGTATCTGATTCTCTGCGCTTGATATCCGATACTCGATTTTCTGCTTGATATGTTGTGCTAATGCTCTGATTAAGTTGCAGGTGACAGGGAAGGATTCAAACACTCAAGGAGAGTCAATAGAGGCCTTTCCTTGGAGCAGGTTTATCCGTTTTCCATCTCAGGTTGCAACGGACGCTGGCGCTGGCTGGAGCTGCTGACTGGGGCTGGTCTGAGGGAGGCTCAGGGAGTCCAGAAGAGATCAGTATTGGCTAGTGATTGCAGGAGAGCAGCTGGAGGCTGTAGTGAGGTGGTGACCTGGCAACAGTGGAAGGACTTAAGCGCTTGGTGGCGAACAAGTCTCCACAACTCTGATCAGAAACGCTGCGTGCTTGTGTTCTCTGCTGTTCCATCGTTCTTGAGCAAGCAACTGTCATCTTTGAAGCAACCATCCCTTGCTTGAGCACTTGGAGGAAGATACAAGAGGCTTGGTGAGTCCATCAGCGAGAAGACACGAAAAAGGGAGTTCTTGTGTGAGATCGTCGCTAGGTGGAGCTCGGGAGAAGTCCTGCTTGTGTTCTTGCCTGTTCTAAGTGCTAAGTAAGATCTTTCTTGTGTTTCATTGTGCTTAAAACTCTATCTTTGTTGAAACGCTGTGGAGAGGTTACTCTACCGAGAAGGAGGTTGCATTTTATCCGGTGTTCACCGGGGCTTGATCTGCCGACGACCAAGGGATCACCCACCTTAAGGGCACGCCAAGGAGTAGGGGCAAGTTATCCCCGAACCTTGTAAATCCTCTTGTTAGCGTTCTTGTTCTTGTGATTAACCTAGGATTTAGTTTACTGCATACTCTGTTTTATTGTTTCCGTTGTGCTACTAAATCTTTAAGTCGCAGAAATTTCAAAGTGCTAAAGCTTAAGTGACTGGCTATATTCACTCCCCCCTCTCTAGCCATCCGAGTTCCAACACATTTTACTTCACGTGTGTCTACTTCGGTAATTATCTATCTATGACTTCAGTGAATATACGAAGTAAGTTAAGGAAATTCTACTAATGTTCACACCAATTTTGGAGAAATATAAATGAAAAGACATCCAATTACAGTCGTCACAAAAGTGCTTTGAAGTTAATTCAGAAGATAAAACCTTCAAAGAGAATTCTCCAACAAATTTATATGTATGAGAAAATCCAAAGGAAACAGATGCTTGTGTACGCAGACCATTAAAATCAATTCATGAAGCACAAAAAAAAGTCGTTCTCCATGTTGCTTAAATTAACTTGAAAGTCCTGGATCCGCAGTGATTCCAATCACACTTCTTGACGACTACAAAACTCCGCCATTTTACACTCACGAGGAAAGAACCATTGTTTAACATGCTATAGGTGTGACCTATTAGAATTTTAGGATCATAATTAATTATAATTATAAATGTTAAATGTCATCAATTACATAAGGGTTTACGATTCCAAATTTGTAGAATAATACTTTTGTTTTGTTTCCGATCGATAAAATTCTCTAAAAACTTAAGAAAATCTATAAATTGAAGATCATCTCTTAGGATTGATTGCAAACTATGGATTCTGATATGCTTCCGCAACTTTGGTTAAGTATCATGTTTATTATTTCTTAAGAATGAAATAGAGATTAAGATTTTATGTTGAGATCTCTCGACTCAATTTTCTATCAATTAATATCAGAGTCAAGTTATTTTTAATTCTTAAGAGATAATTTTATATTGGTTATGTTTAGTTGTAGTATTTCTACCCAATTCTAATGTTTTGATTGTTGGCCTAGAAAAATATTTAGGGAGTGTTTGATTTGTTTCATTTTCGATTTTCATTTTCTGAAAAATCATATTTTTTTTTCTTGAAAATGACTTTATTTCATTATTTTATTTTCCAGAAAACGCTATATCTTTTTTTGAAAAATAAGTCTGGAAAATATAAATCCAACACGCTTTTTTTTTTTGAAAAATTATATTTTCTTTGAAAAATGAAAATGAACCAAACGCAATCTTAGAATTTAGTTTTTTGACTTTTTTCTAAGTTTTCAAATTTCCAATTCAATTTCCTTTTAAAATGGGGAAAATTCTGTTGTATGGATTTTGGTCTGCCGAAATAAGGAAATCGATCAATTGATGGTCGATTTCGATAGCATACAGTGACAATGTTGAGAGTATGACTCGCTGTTGGAAATTGCCGCTGGAAAATTTATAATTTTCGATTTTGTGATGCCAAACAAAAAAACACAATGGTTTTCTGATAGATTGTGGGTTGCTGCCGTCGTTTGGCGAAGATTTATTAGAAAGGGACGGCGACAATGGAAAATTTTGGTTCAGAAAATTCCGTCGATTTCGGAAGATGATGAACAGTTTCGTGGCTTCCGAAATTAGAAGGTCGTTTCAATTTCGAAATGACAAACGAGACGTAGTGGCTTTGTTTTTTAAAATACGTGATTTTTACGGATTAGGAATTAAATTATGCCACGTTTAATTGTACGTGAAGACTTTTTTAATGATTGTCAATTTTTATTTATTTAATTAATTTTAATGGCATAAAAAAAAAAACTGCACGCGACGGAAGGTCATGTACGTGATTTAAGCAGGCTTGTTTTTATGGGTAAAATAATTACTCATTTAATATAATTATCATTAAATTATCCCTTTTAATAATAATCCATTAAATTTAATTATTTGGATAAAATAATTTAATTAACTTATTTTATAATATGATTTAAATTTTAAATGGATTATATGTTCCATTAATATCTATTATTTTAAATTAAGTTAAATTTAAATTATATGTCACCAAAGTGATCTCTATTATTTGAATTTTAATCGGCCCAATGGAAGATTTATATTTAATAAAATTATACATTTACTTGTGATAATAAACACGTAACAATTATAATGTTATAATTGTTATTTTTCATGAACTTAATAAATTAATCGGAAGATAGGTTTGAGTACCATTTGCAAATAATATTACTGTCCAATGACTTGATATTGTTGTTGCACTAGGTATCTTTAGATGAGATTTCTTATTTATTTTAATTTATTCACAATGAACATGTTATTTATGTTATTATTCTTGTGTTCCCTTTTCAAGTGTTGTTACTATTTCTGCTAACTTAACTTCGGTGTGGATCCTTAATGGTACTAATTTTAAGGATTGGAAGAAGAACATTCTCATTATTCTTGGTTGCATGGATCTAGATCTTGCGCTCAGGACAAAGCAATCCACTGCTCCTACGGATTCTAGTTCTTCTGAACAGAGGACTAAATATGAGAAGTGAGAATGCTCTAACCGTATGAGTCTTATGATCATCAACGGTTGTATACCGGAGGCTTTTAGGGGTGCGGTGTCTAATAGTATCACCCACACTAAGGAATATCTTGATGAAATTGAGAAGCGCTTTGTCAAAAGTGATAAGGCGGAAACAAGTACACTTCTGACAAGCTTAATTTCCATGAAATATAATAGCAAGGGAAATATTCGGGAATATATTATGGAGTTTTCCCACCTGGCATCAAAGTTGAAGGTACTTAAACTTGAATTGTCGAATGATATGCTTGTGTATTTAGTGCTTATTACTCTTCCAATCCAGTTCAGTCAGTTTCAAAACAATTATAAATGTCAAAAGGAGAAATGGACTTTTAATGAGCTCATTTCATATTGTGTTCAAGAGGAAGAGAGGTTGAAGCAAAACAATGTTGAATGTGCCTATTTGGCAAGCACCCCTAAGGATAAGGGCAAGAAAAGAAAGAATGAGGCTACTAATGGTCCTTATGTGAAGAAACGAAAGCAGAATAATGACAAAAAAGGTTGTTTCTTCTGTAACAAGCCTGATCATGTCAAGAAAGAATACCCTAAATATCATACCTGACGTGCGAAAAAGGGGTTGTCTGTGCTACCGAAAGCCAAGTGATGCTGAAAATTCATCTATGTGGGTGATGACAATGCGGTCAAAGTGGAAGCCATAGGACATTTTAAATTGTTGTTAAGCACTGGTTATTATTAGGACTTAATAGATACTTTTATTGTACCGTCCTTTAGATGGAATTTGATTTATGTTTCTCATTTGGACAAATTGAGTTATTATTGTTCGTTTGGAAATAGTCAATTCAGTTTATCTATTAATTCTACTATTGTTGGAACTAGTTCACTTATCATTTATGACAATCTCTGTGTGCTTGATATAAATGTTTCTTATATTGAAACCCTAAATGTGAAATCACGTGGATAAGTGTAAATTTAATACTGAAAACTTTGGTGCATTATGACATAAACGTTTAGGGCACATCTCTAGAAATAGAGTTGAGCGACTTATATCATATGGAATTTTACATTTCATTGATTTTACAGATCTAAACATTTGTGTTGAATGCATTAAGGGAAAACAAACTAAAAGAAAGAAAGAAGGTGCTTATAGAGCTATAGAAATATTGGAATTGATGCATATAGATGTTTGTGAACCATTTCCAACACCTTTTTGGAATGATCAACAATATTTTGTATCATTCATTGATGATTATTCTAGATATGCATACATATTTCTTATTCATGAAAAGGCTCAAACATTGGATGCTTTCAAATCATTTATGGTTGAAGTCAAAAACCAACTCGACAAAAGAATTAAGACAGTCATATCTGATTGTGGTGGTGAATACTACGGTAGATATGATAGTTCAAGTGAGCAACACCCATGACCTTTTGCTCAATACCTAGAGGAGTGTGGAATCGTCCCATAGTACACCCTGCTAGGTTCGCTAAGGATGAATGATGTAGCTAAACGATAAAATCAGACTCTTATAAAGGATATAGTAAGGAGTATGATTAGTCATTCAACTTTACCAATATCACTCTGGGGAGAAGCGTTAAAGACAGCAGCTTACATTCTAAATCGAGCACCCACTAAAGTAGCTACTAAAACACATTTTGAGCTTTGGACAAAGCGAAAGCCAAGTCTAAAACATTTTCATGTTTGAGGATGTCAAGTTGAGGCTAGATTGTACAGGCCATATGAAAATAAATTGGTCTCTAGAATAGCTTTATTGGTTATTTTGAGCGATCAAGGGGCTATAAATTTTATGATCTCAAAGTACAAACTATCTTTGAGACGGGAACTGCAACGTTTTTTTTAGGATATTGAATTTGGGGGGAAGAATAAAGTTCAGACATTGTCTTTGAGGAGGAATATATTCCTACTACTCTTCAAGAGGAAATAGTTTATATTCCTATGATTGCTTCTGATCACTATCAGGATATTATTCCTGTTAGTGATCAGGATGCAATACAAGAATGACAAGATATTGCCAATCAACTCCCAGAAGATCAAACTCAACAGCCTCAAGAACCAATGCATGAAGAACAAATACCTTTACGTAGATCCGCTAGAGAAAGGAGAAGTGCTGTTTCGGATGATTACATAGTACTACTCCAAGAACATGAGGAAAATGATGGCATGGCGGAGGATGATCCAATCAACTTTCGTGAAGTCATGCACGATTCAAATTCTCAAAAGTAGATTGAGGCAATGAATGAGGAGTATAAGTCAATGCAAGATAATAAAGTTTGGGAACTTGCCCTATTACCAGAAGGTGTGAAACCCATTGGTTGTAAATGGATTTTTAAAATCAAACGAGATTCAAATGATAATGTGGAAATATATAAAACACGTCTTGTAGCTAAAGATTATACTAAAAAAATATGAGATTAACTATAAAGAGACATTTTCTCAAGTTTCAACGAAGGACTCTTTTAGGATAATCATGACCCTTGTCACACACTTCGATATGGAACTCCATCAGATGGATGCCAAGATAGCTTTTCTCAATTGTGACATTGAGGAAACAATCTATATGGTGCAACCAGAATACTTTGTATCGGGAGATCCAATGAGTATGATTTGCAAATTTAAGAAGTCCATCTATAAGTTAATGTAAGCTTCTCGTCAATGGTACCATAAATTTCATCAAATAATCATCTTTGATCATTTGGTTTTGAGGTGAATGTGGTAGATGATTGTGTGCATCATAAGTTCAGTGGGAACAAACATATTTTTCTAGTTTTATATGTTAATGATATTTTGTTTGTCATAAATAATATAGGTATGTTAAACGATACCAAGAGATTTCTATCTAGATATTTTGAAATGTAAGATCTTGGTAATGCATCTTTTGTATTAGGAATCCAAATACACCGAGATTATTCTCGAGGTATTCTTGGATTATCACAAAAGAACTATATCGATAAGGTGCTTAAAAGATTTGGCATGCAAGATTGCAAACCAGGAACACCCCAGTCGCTAAAGGAGATAAGTTTTATCTTAAACAGTGTCCTAAAGGAAGCCTCGAGACTCAATAAATGCAAAAGATTTCCTATGCTTCAGTAGTAGGAAGTCTTATGTATGCTTAAGTTTGTATGCGCCCGAATATTGCGTACATTGTTGGAGTGTTAGGCAGATATTTAAGCAACTCAGAAATTGATCACTGGAATGTAGCAAAGAGGGTAATGAGATATTTAAAGAGAACTAATGATTACATGCTCACATATAAGAGGTCAGATACTCTTGAGATCATGAGATATTCTGACTCTGATTTTGCTGGATGCTAAGATAGTATGAGATCCACTTCAGGCTATGTTTTTCTGTTGGCTGGCGGAGCTATCTCTTGGAGAAGTGCCAAACAGGCACTGATAGCTTCTTCCAACATGGCAGTAGAGTTTATAGCATGTTATGAGACATCTAATCATGGAATATGACTGAAAAATTTTGTCTCTGGGATGCGCATTTTGGGAAGGATTGAAAAACCACTAAAATTATTTTGTGATAATAGATCAACTGTATTATATTCCAACAGTAATAGGAGCTCGACAAAATCGAAGCACATCGATATCAAGTTCCTTGTTGTGAAAGAAATAGTACAAAGTGGACATATTTTGATAGAGCACATAAGTACAAACTCCATGATAGCAGATCCTTTGACGAAGGGTCTACCGCCCAATGTCTTTTATGAGCATACCACTCATATGAGTGTTATTCAGTTTGGTGAAATCTAGATCTAGTGGGAGTTTGTACTATATATGTTTTGAATATATGTTTTGTTATGTCTCTGAAACTTATGTATTTAGAGATTTTCTGATCAGATATAAAGTTTTAATGTCTACTTTATTACAATTTGTATAACTTAAGATAAAATTTTGATCTCACTTTGGTTAATGAGGATCAGTTGAAAATTGACATGAATAGATCACCTTGCATGTAATTTTTATGCCACAAATTCATAATTGATCTATGTTATTTGATTATATTGATAAATGTGACCATTGATGGTTTAGTTGTGAAAGATACAACGAAGACTGCATTGATCCTATATCTATATAATTAATGGACGAGATTATTAAGGAAGCCCTATGGTTATGATGACAAAAGTTTTGAGCTCATTAAGGTTAACACATTTATAAGTTTACGCATATGACCCAGTGGGAGATTATTATAATTTTAGGGACATAATTGTAATTATAAATGTTGAATGTCATCAATTAAATAAGTAAAAAATTAATGTGATCTTAATTTTAGAATTATGTAATTTGATTTAAGGGCTTAATTGTTATAAATAAAATAATATAAATACCATGTGCTAATTCTAATTTATTGAGGGGCCAAATTAGAAATAAGTAACATTTAATTTGGATTCTATAAATAAAGGGTTTGTTGGTGCAGGAAGGACCAGATCGAACCTTGTTTTGATATTGGCAAAGGATTCAAAGTTAAGGGTTATTTGTTGTCTAACAATGCTGCTTGAGAGTGCAGGAAACAAAGTCCTAGCGAAGGGCTGCTAGGCACCTGACGATGGGCTGTCAGGAAACCAAGTCCTGGCGAAGGGTTGCTGGGCGAAAACCAAGTCCTAGCGAAGGGATGCTAGGCACCTGACGATGGGTTGTCAGGAAACCAAGTCCTGGCGAAGGGTTGCTGGGCGAAAACCAAGTCCTGGCGAAGGGCTGCTAGGCGAAAACCAAGACCTGGCGAAGGGCTGCCGGGCAAAAGTCCAACTGGAGGATCCGGTTGGCACCAGGTAAATTCTCCCGAGAGGAGTAGGTGAGGACGCGTTCCCCTTGAAGGAACATTAGGCGTCGGTTCGACCTAGGGCTCCATTTTGGAGACCAAAGTCAGAACCAAGACAGCTGAGGCTGTATAAATTAAATTAAATATTTGTTTTATTGTGTTTTGGTCTAACCCTGGAAGCAGGACCGAAGGAACGTGTGTCTGCAGCTCAGAATGCCTCAAAGGAAAGAGGCAACTGCTGACCAGGGCGCCCGTAGTGTCCCGGGCGCCCCCAAGGTGAACACAAAACACAAAGAAAGCAAATGGACCTCGACAGTACAATATGAGGGCGCCCCCGCTGTCCCGGGCGCCCCCAGCGCCCAGGGCGCCCCCAGCCACTCTTACGTAGGAGACTTCAGCGCTGCGGATAAGAGTTGGCCGAGTCAACTAGGGCGCCCCCGTCAAGACCTTATCCCGAGGTTCAAGGGATAAGTCGTTGACTGCGTCTTGTGTGGATCTGCAGCCACGTGGGGGGCACCCCCATCGACCAGGGAGCCCCTAGGCCCTATAAAAAGGCCCTCGACCTCCTTCTTCAATACACAACTTTCATTCAACGCATCCAAACGCTCCTTCGACCGCGCTCTGCTCCAGGAACTTCCCGACTCAAGTCCGAAGTGCCGTCGACCTCCCGCTGCACCGAAACTCGAGCCTATCCCGGGAGTTGGTAAATACAGAAGTGTAATCTTTCTTATTGCAAACTGTATTTCTCTTCTGTATTCATTCTACGCATTATAGAATTGCCCAAAGTAAACGGTCAACGACCGTGGGCCTTGGAGTAGGAGTCGACCCAGGCTCCGAACCAAGTAAAACGACCTTGTTAGCGTTGTGTTGCTTTGTCTCTATTTCCGCCGCGCACTTACTCTTTTTTAATCCGAACGATTTGCGACATTCACCCCCCCTCTATCGCATCTCTCGATCCAACAAGTGGTATCAGAGCAGGGAATTCAAACTTGGTGCAACCACCAGTTTGAAAATTTTATCTCGGATTTTTTTTCGCTTTATTTTTTTCAAATAAATAATATCTGTAGGTGTATTTAAAATATCCTTACGCCTTTTTCAATTCTGAATTCTCATTTTTTTTACCTAAGTCAGAATCGATAAAACGATCAATTTTTTGAAAACTTGTCATAAATTTTTTTTATTATTTTAATATTTTTTCTCGAAATTCGTGCTACCTTAAATCAAGAAATTTTTTTTCCAAACATTAAATTCTTATTCTTTTCATTTATCAGAATTGACAAAATCATCATTTTCAAAAATTTTGTCATAAATTGTTTTTTTTTAATTTTATTATTTATTCACCTCGAAATTCGTGCAACATTTGTTTTGGACAATTTTTTTCCTTCTCCCGCACTACTAATCCAAGACCAAGTCTTGGTACATTTCGGTTAATTCTGTTGTGTGCAAGGGTTTTTAAATGACCAATCGAGAATGGAACAGCGTTCGTCCACCTCTCTTCTCCGGTGAAAACTTCAATTCTTGGAGAAGTCAAATGGAGTTCCATCTAAAGACCCATATGGACATATGGATGATCATTCAAACAGGGTTCCACCCCCCTACAGAAGATGGACTATCAATTGCATGGGACAAACTGGATGAACCAACCCTCAACCAAATTGAAACTGATGCAAGAGCAACTGCAATTCTTCAATGCGGTCTAACCAACGAACAACTCAAGCTAGTCGGTTCATTTGGATGTGCTAGAGAAATTTGGGAGAAATTGATCAATCTTCATCAAGAAATCTCAGATGAAGAAGAAGATCAGGTAAGTTATCTCGCACTCTCGGTCCAAGCACAGACAGCCGAGTCAGAGTCTGAACCTGAACCCAGAGTCGAAATCGAACCAGCAGAATCAGACGACGAACTGACTGAGATGGTAACCAATTTCAAATTCTTTTCTAAATTAGAATTAAATAATCAAGCTGATACTGCAATGGTCGAGGAAGGTATAACTTTTGCAGGGAAAACTCCAAGAGAACCACCAAAGAAGGAGCTTCAACCGGTACCCAAGTCCGACTCAGACACGGAATCAGAAGATGAATTTAGATCCAAGACAGCAACAATTAAGGGGGAGATTCCTTATTAGGAATCAAAAGGTAAAATTACAAATTTGAATTTTAAAAATCATATAATTTGTTACATATACAGGGAGAGAGGGCACTACCAAACTAAGTGTCCTACTCGAAAGATTCAAACGATACCACCGACGGCGACAAAGGAACGAGCTCCAAAAGCACGAAAGAACAAGAGTCGCATCCAATGCTTCAAGTGTCAGGAGGTTGGGCATTACAAAGAGGAATACACAGATAAACGTTACAAAGATCCAGGGCAACCAACCAAAATGGGTAACTGTAATTTACATCCAAATCCACTCTTTACCTTGAATACTGATAGATTAATTAATCTCCCTTGGTCAAATTTAGATATGGATGCATGCTTAGATAACTTAATAAAATCATGTATATTAGCAAAGTCAAAATTCAAAATGTTAAGACAAGAAAATGAGACTTTGAAAATTAAAATTGATATACAAGAAAAACTGATTAATAATTTTGCAAACTTAGAAAATCCAGAAATTTCTCCTCACTATGACATTATCTGAAGTTTTGTTTTGGCTATTCATAGGACTAGATAGCTTAAGGACTTAACCAATTACTTGAAATTTGAAAACATAGTATTGGGAGGAGGTGAGATGATAGTACGTTGGGGAAACCAACTCTAATAAGATCAAGTCTACTTGGTCTCTTTAGACTGGTGAAACCAGCCGAAGCTACCGATCCAAGACCCAAGCTAGTTAGACCAGAAAATGACCTAATTTAATTTGAAAATGAAATTTCATTAAAAGGCTTTGTCAAGGAAAGAGTGGATGATCCCATAAGGCTAAGGCCAAAGAAGGCCTAGTGCCTCGCCAAGACCTGGAAGCCAATTTTTGAAATTCAAATTCAAATTATCTTTTGTCAAATTCGAATCTAACACAAATTTCAAATAATTATATATTCAAACCTGTTTACAAAACTCTTCTTCAAAATTAATCACTTCTTTTTCAAATTCAAACATTTTTCAAATTTAATCACTTCTTTTTCAAATTCAAACATTTTTCAAATTTAATCACTTCTTTTTCAAAATTAAATATTTTTCAAATTTAATCACTTCTTTTCAAAATTAATTTTTTTTTAAAATTAATCATTCTCTTCTTCAAAATCATTTTTACCTTCAAACCTGTCTCACAAAACCCATAAGGTTAACATGCTTGATCACATAGAACTGGGTGAGACATCTAGGAGCTAAAAGTATGATTCAGTTTGCAAGAGTTATTTAAGCTTACTTTTTTTTTGTACCCTACTTTTCATTCCTAACATTTTTTTTAATATGAAATTTCATGTTAAATATCTCGATAGACTCATTTTAAATATAATCTAGGGCTTGTTTTGTTTTAGTTATTGATTGTCAAACATTATCAACTGAGTCAAACTTGGTCAAAACAGTCAACCCTAGTCAACATAGTCAAACCTGCTCAACACTGAAATCCCTTAAGGAATTAAGATAAAGTCAGTCTGTGTCGGATACAGGGGGAGTTCCTCTTAATCTTTTTCAAAAATTCAGATTTTTCAAAAACCTCATGCTCTAAAACTTATTATTATCTCAAAATAAGGTTTTCAAAAGTTGATTCAAAAATCTTAATATATTACTATCGCTTTGGAAAAATTATTATCATTTCAAATTTTTTTTAAACTGTGTTATTATTCCAAATTGAGTTTTCAAAAATTTATCTCCTTGAAAGTTATCATACTCAGAAGATTGTTCAAAAGTGCTTCTTTTGATCTTGACAAACCCTAAAGACACAGAGGAAAGGTCCACTTCATGATCTTCAAGGACTCCTAGGATGTGTCAAATTAAGGGGGAGTCTAAGTCAAAAGAAAAACTTCAGAAAAAAGTTTCTTTTTACTTATGTCTTTGTTAAACAGTTCTTTCTAATCTGACTCAAACCTTAAGACTCAAAGGAAGAGTACTTGTGGTCAACAAGCTTCCCAGGACTGAGTCAAGTTTAGGGGGAGGTCAAAATTAAAGAAATTATTTAATAACATGCTTTATTTCAAACTCTTGCAAAAATCTAAGTCTTTCAAAATACTATTTGTTAGAATTTGTGTGACTTATGAAATTGTTTTCGAAATAACATTTACTTAGGTTGGAAAATTTCCAGGACACTTAGGAAATGTCCTTGTAGTCAACAAGGTTTCCTAGGATGGTGTCAGACTGGAAAATGAACCAAGTTAAGTAAAACATTGAACCTTCAAAAGTTCACACACTTTTTTAGAATATATTTTTAAGTACTATCATTTTTTTAAAATTTACTTGAGTTTGAAAATTTCCAGGACACTTAGGGAAATGTCCTTGTAGTTAACAAGGTTTCCTAGGATTGTATCAGACTGGAAAAGAAACCTAGTCAAGTGAAATATTTTGTTTTCAAAAAAAAATCTAATACTTTTCTAAAAGTACGTATGTATTTCAAATCATAATTTATCTCAAAAGTACTTGAAAAATCTTTTCAAAACTCTTTTTCGAAATTTTTTTTACAAATACAAAATATTTTTTTTTTCATAATACTCTTCAAAATGGACTTAATCTTGAAATTTAAGCTTTTGCTATGCTTTTAAGAGTTATACCAAGTATTTTTATGTTTTCAAAACTCATAAGCTCTGATACACAATTTCTTCTCAAAACTTCTTTCAAAACATATTCCGTTATTGATATATATCCAGGGGGAGAGATTGGAAAGAAGAGTGGGAATCAAAACTTTCAAATTTAAATTTTTTTTTTGTCTCTCTTCAAAAAGTATTAACTTCTTTTTCAAAATGTTTTAAGTACTTACTTAACTCTTTCAAAAACATATTAAGCACTTAATTCTTTTTCAAAAACATATTCTCCCAAATCAAGTTAAATACTTAACTTTATCATTTTAAGTATTAAATAATATTTCTAAGTACTTAACAATTCTTTTCAAAAATCATTCTTTTCAAAAATCATTTCTAAGTACTTAAGTATTTAACGGGTATTTTTTTACTTAATTTTCTCAATCAAGTACTTGACACTTAATTTTCAAATTCTTCTAAAAAGTACTTGCTCCAAAGTTTAAAAACTTGTTAAGCCTGAAAAATCCTTTTCTTGAAAATTTTCTAAGCGTGAAAAATTTCTTGAAAAATTTTCTAAGTAAAGTTTCCTTTTCTAAAAGTTAAAATTTTTTTTGGAAACTTGGAAATTTTGCCTAAGTAAATTTTTTTTGCCTTATAAAAAGTTGTAAATTTTTTTAAGCCTGAATTTTTTTTCATAATGGTAAATTATCTAAGTGTAAAAAGTTTTGAAAATGCTTTTACTCGATTCTTGAAAAATACTTTGTCAAAAACATAAAGCACTTAGAAAAACTCATAAATCCCTGTTAGATACCTTGTTCACCCATGCTTGTTTTTGATATATGTCAAAGGGGGAGGAAAGGTCAAAGTTAAGAGTTAATTTAATTATTCAGGGGGAGAATGAGCATGAGAAATTTTTGTTCTCTCTCTCTTTTCACTGTTCAAATTACATTTGGGTTTAGACTGTTACGAATTGATATGTTTTATTAGTCTTAACCTTTATGCTTAAACTGCTATCTTTTTCCTTAACTTTGAATTGTGTTGCCATAATCAAAAAGGGGGAGATTGTTGGTGCAGGAAGCACCATATCGAACCTTGTTTTGATATTGGCAAAGGATTCAAAGTTAAGGGTTATTTGTTGTCTAACAATGCTGCTTGAGAGTGCAGGAAACAAAGTCCTAGCGAAGGGCTGCTAGGCACCTGACGATGGGCTGTCAGGAAACCAAGTCCTGGCGAAGGGTTGCTGGGCGAAAACCAAGTCCTAGCGAAGGGATGCTAGGCACCTGACGATGGGCTGTCAGGAAACCAAGTCCTGGCGAAGGGTTGCTGGGTGAAAACCAAGTCCTAGCGAAGGGATGCTAGGCACCTGACGATGGGCTGTCAGGAAACCAAGTCCTGGCGAAGGGTTGCTGGGCGAAAACCAAGTCCTAGCGAAGGGATGCTAGGCACCTGACGATGGGCTGTCAGGAAACCAAGTCCTGGCGAAGGGTTGCTGGGCGAAAACCAAGTCCTGGCGAAGGGCTGCTAGGCGAAAACCAAGTCCTGGCGAAGGGCTGCTAGGCGAAAACCAAGACCTGGCGAAGGGCTGCCGGGCAAAAGTCCAACTAGAGGATCCGGTTGGCACCAGGTAAATTCTCCCGAGAGGAGTAGGTGAGGACGCGTTCCCCTTGAGGGAACATTAGGCGTCGGTTCGACTTAGGGCTCCATTTTGGAGACCAAAGTCAGAACCAAGACAGCTGAGGCTGTATAAATTAAATTAAATATTTGTTTTATTGTGTTTTGGTCTAACCCTGGAAGCAGGACCGAAGGAACGTGTGTCTGCAGCTCAGAATGCCTCAAAGGAAAGAGGCAACTGCTGACCAGGGCGCCCGTAGTGTCCCGGGCGCCCCCAAGGTGAACACAAAACACAAAGAAAGTAAATGGACCTTGACAGTACAATCTGAGGGCGCCCCCGCTGTCCCGGGCGCCCCCATGGCAAACCAACTGAAGAGTTAAGCTGCTGCCGCGTCTGCACTGCGCACCCAGGGCGCCCCCGCTGTCCCGGGCGCCCCCAGCGCCCAGGGCGCCCCCAGCCACTCTTACGCAGGAGACTTCAGCGCTGCGGATAAGAGTTGGCCGAGTCAACCAGGGCGCCCCCAGCATCCAAGGCGCCCCCGTCAAGACCTTATCCCGAGGTTCAAGGGATAAGTCGTTGACTGCGCCTTGTGTGGATCTGCAGCCATGTGGGGGGCGCCCCCGTCGACCAGGGAGCCCCCAGGCCCTATAAAAAGGCCCTCGACCTCCTTCTTCAATACACAACTTTCATTCAACGCATCCAAACACTCCGACGACCGCGCTCTGCTCCAGGAACTTCCCGACTCAAGTCCGAAGTGCCGTCGACCTCCCGCTGCACCGAAACTTGAGCCTACCCCGGGAGTTGGTAAATACAGAAGTGTAATCTTTCTTATTGCAAACTGTATTTCTCTTCTGTATTCATTCTACGCATTATAGAATTGCCCAAAGTAAACGGTCAACGACCGTGGGCCTTGGAGTAGGAGTCGACCCAGGCTCTGAACCAAGTAAAACGACCTTGTTAGCGTTGTGTTGCTTTGTCTCTATTTCCGCCGCGCACTTACTCTTTTTTAATCCGAACGATTTGCGACATTCACCCCCCCTCTATCACATCTCTCGATCCAACAGGGTTATGGTCCCAAGTTTGCAGAACGATGTTTTTGTTTGTTCCCCATTGACAAAACTCTCTGGAAACCTAAGGAAGTCTGCAAATTGAAGATTATCTCGCAGGATCGATTGTAAACTATGGATTCTGATACGCTTCCGTAACTTTGATTAATTATTATGTTTATTATTTTTAAAAAATAGAATAGAGATTATGATTTTATGTTGAGATCTCTCGACCCAATTTTCTATCATGACCTACCATTGTTTAAGGGGCAATTTACCAAAGGGCATAGGTAACTATTGGGAATTATCAAAGGGCGTCCCATGGTTTCTATTTTACCAAAGGGCGCACCACCTTAAGTGAGCTTCCTATTATACCCTTGGCGCCACAAAATGCCTTTTCCATTACCATTTTCGAGACATCCGAACCACTATTGCAGTAAAATAATAATATGTGGTTCGGATGGCAAGGTAGTAGAAATTTTGGCCATTCTCTTTCTCACCGCAACAACGTAAATGGTATTGTTGAAGGAGGTGCTTTAGTCGCTTTAGTCACTTGCTCATCCCTCGAATCCCTCCGCCCAACCAAAACCTAGGCTCCTATACAGGAAAGTGGTAGTGTGTGATCCTGAGCCGGCTTTAAGTGTTAACGTTGAAGTTGATACTGCTCGTCACTATCAAAGTATGATTTAGGGTTTCTGCAGGGTTGATTTTCATCATAATGGCAGGAAAAAGGTCTGTGGGTGGTTCATCATCTTCTTCATTGGCATTAATCACCAAGGTATGTTAGCGATAGGCTTAGGTAAGAACAACATAATTTGTGAAATTGTTTATACTTATTTTTGCTGAATAAATTTGTAATGTATAAAATCTGTAGGGTTCAGATAAGTTTGGGAAAAAATTACATTGGTGCAGTGTTTTAGGCCACTTTAAACATTTTGTTGAAGCATTTGAAATTTTAAATGATCAACACATTGCGAAGATCAAAGAGTCGCCCTTCAGTATTTTCTTGGACATTCAAGAATTGCAGCATATCCGGGGAATTTTGGTTAATATATTTGAAAGTTGGGATTCAACCTCGCAAGTTTTTAAATTCTCAGGTAATAGTTTTAATTATGAATTATAAACAATATCTATAGTAAGATAAAACTTGGGTATAGTTGGCCTTAAATGATTGATATTTAATCAATTTTAATGAGTGAATTTAAGGTGAAATTCACTTCAGGCCCTCGGTAGGCCTGAAATGATTTTATTTCAGGCCTATTGAGGGCCTGAAGTGAATGAAGTGAATTTACTTAAGGCCCTCGGTAGGCCTGAAATGAATTCATTTCAGGCCCACGTTGGGTCTGAAATGAATTGAGTTCAGGCCCAACGTGGGCCTGAAATGAATTGAATTCAGACCCAACGTGGGCCTGAATGAATCATTTCAGGCCCACGTTGGGCCCGAATTAAATTCATTTCAGGCCCAACGTGGGCCTGAATGAAATCCTTTCAGGCCCAACCCAATGTGGGCCTGAAAAGAATTCATTTCAGGCCCAAAGTGAAAAAAGTTGAAGCCTGAATTGTTGATGATAACTAAATATTTTAATTGTTTCAGGTGTACCGGTTGCGTTCACCAGACGAGATGTTGCTTTGGTACTGGGTATAGTGGACCGTGGAGTTTCGGTCCCTATTAATTCAACTAAAGCATCGGGTTACCTCTATCGTACTTACTTCTCAAAAGAAAAATAACCTACCAGAACAAGAATTGAGGGCTTACTTAAATATTATTCTAAAAGTATTGAATCAGAGGATGATGTGTTATTAGTTTGTAAATTATATATTTTGTATCTATTTATTTGTGTTTTATTTTCGTCTAGTACATATAAGGTCCCTCTAGGGCTTGTAGATATAGTAGATGATTATGACAATCTTGGTAGATTCAACTGGGTGGAAGCTATCCATAAATTTTTGTCTCCCCAATTACCTAAGATTGGGGAATTATTTTCATCAAGTCAGGGAAACCAGAGGAGCACCAACCTCCCTTACGTAAAGGGATTTGCTGGGCTTTTGGCAGTGAGTAGAATTAACCTAAATTATATTTTAGAATTTTTTGCTGTCATTAATGTAATTGTCTGGAAAACTTTGTGTAGGCATGGTTTTTGGAGCATGTACCTATTCAAAAATCATACAATGTTTAAGAACCCCGAATAAATAAGTGGAGGAATATTCCTTCGCATATTAGTAGGGTGAGGGACCTTGTCAACCAAATCAGGTCCGAAGAGGTAATTATTCTAAACTGTGATCTATGCTAGTAAAATTTGACAGGTAATTATTCCTTCGCATATTAGTAAAATTTGTGTATTTGGTAATTGATAGGTGATTGTTGAAATAATTCCTAACCTACATGAAAACACATTGCTTGAGAACCTTGAGATTGAGGATGACATTCCACGGGCAATGGAGACATCACAAGGACATGACACAGAAGATGTAAGGCCATGTGGTGAATGCATTATTAAAGACACCCTAATCAAGGAGCTAACAGAGGAGAATATATGTTTGCATGAAAGGGTTAAGGAATTAATTTCAATTATTGAAAAAAAGGGGATGGAGGGTTAAGAAAGCTATCCTGTAGTCAGTCCTCTTTCTGATCCAGTATCTTGTAGAACAAGGAGAGGACATGACCGAACTCGGTATAATTACAGGGATACTCTAAGTGAGAGTCCAGTATGGCACCAGCTATTACATAAGGGGAAGCGGAGAAAGGAACAAATATCAAATGTCATGGACAAGGGAAAAAGGAAACTTAGTGAGAAGGATATTGTTGGTGGAGTGAGCACTAAAGTCAAACCTATGTTTTGATAATGACAACAGAGTTCAAAAGTTAAGTCTTATTTGTTATCTAACAATGTTACTTGAGTGTGCAGGAAAAGTCCTAGCGAAGGGCTGCCAGGATAAAAAGCCCTAGCGAAGGACTGCTAGGCACTTGGCGAAGGAATGCCAAGATACAAAGACCTAGCAAAGGACTGCTAGGCGCCAGGCGAAGGACAGCTTGGAACTGAAGCCCTAGCGAAGGACTGCTAGGCGCCAGGCGAAGGACAGCTTGGAACTGAAGCCCTAGCGAAGGAATGCTAGGCACTGGGCGAAGGACAGCTCGGTATCCAAGACCTGGCAAAGGACCGCCAGGCAAAAGTCCAACCAAAGGAGCGGTTGGCATCAGGTACATTCTCCCGAGAGGAGTAGGTGAGGACGCGTTCCCTATCGAGGGAACAGTAGGCATCGGTTCGACCTAGGGCTCCATTTTGGAGACCCAAAGTCAGAACCAAGACAGCTAAGGCTGTATAAAAAATATTTTATTGTTTCATTGTGTTTTGGACTAACCCTGGATGCAGGACCGAAGGAACGTGTGTCTGCAGCTCAGAGAGCCTCAAAGGAATGAGGCAACAGCTGACCAGGGCGCCCGGAGTGTCCCGGGCGCCCCCATGGTGAACACAAAACACAAGTTACAAAAACAGGCTTCGATAGTACAACTCTCGGGCGCCCCCATGCTCCCGGGCGCCCTCTGCGCTGCGGGCGCCCCCAATGCCAGCTACCGAAGCACACCCTCGCGAAGCCAAGAAGATGGAGTTTTGACCCGGTCAATGCGGGCGCCCCGAGCGCTCCGAGCGCCCCGGTCAAACCTGATCCCGAAGGTAAAGGGATCAGATGTTGACCGAGCATTGTGCGGATCAACTGCCACATGGGGGGGGCGCCCCCGACGTCCCGGGCGCCCCTAGGCCCTATATAAAGGGCCCTCGACCCCAAGCTTAACAACAACTTCGGATCAACGCTTCTACGCTCTTCTGCTCTCCTGCTTCGCCCCGGAATCCTTCCAACTCGAGCCGACGACGTCCTGCTGCTCCGAAAAAGTCGATCTACCACGGACGTCGGTAAAAGAGCTATTTAAGTTTACTATACTGAATTCTGTAATAATCTTTTGTAAACTATTTGCGCCTCATATAGAATTGCCCAAAGTAAACGGTCAACGACCGTGGGCCTTGGAGTAGGAGTCGACCCTGGCTCCGAACCAAGTAAAATCGACCGTGTCTCTGTGTGATTTTGTTTTTATTAATTTCCGCTGCGTACTTGCTCTAAGTGTTTCCGAAAAACGATTTCCGATATTCACCCCGCCCCCCCCCCCCCCCCCCCCGTCTATCGGTTTTCTCGATCCAACAAGTGGTATCAGAGCGAGGAAGTTCAAACCTGGTGCAACCACCAGTTTGAAAATTTTTTTCGGAATTTTTTTTTCTTTTTCTCGTTTGAATTTTCGTAAAATTTTTCGTTCGAATTTTTTTTAATCGAGGTTGGTGCAACACCCCTCGTTATTACATTTTATTCATCCCACACTACTAATCCAAGACCTAGTCTTGGGAAACATTTTTTTTGTTAGTTTTCTTATTTTTCAGATCATATAGCCATGCAAGAGGGATTTAGCACCGCCAGACCTCCACTTTTCAGTGGAGAAGACTTTTCGTACTGGAACAGCCGTATGGAGGTCCACCTGAAAACTCAGGTGGACATGTGGATTATCATCCAGTCCGGACTGGAGATTCCCACAAATGCTGAAGGCTTACCTCAAAGCTACTCAGAATGGGAGACCACCCTGAAGCGCAAAATAGAAGCCGATGCAAAAGCAACACAAAGCCTACAATCCGGGCTAACAAAGGAAGAGCTGAACCGAGTGGGCCCCTTCAACAGTGCCAAGGAGCTGTGGACAAAATTGATCGAGCTACATGAAGGAACATCAGACACCAGGATCAGCAAGAGGGATCTGCTCCTGAACAAATTGTACACCATCAAGATGGCCGACAACGAAACAGCAGCCCAACTCCACGCACGCATCCAAGAATTGATGAACGGTCTTCACACTATAGGTCACAAGGTCGAAAATCGTGACCTAATAAGGTATGCCCTAAACGCTTTCCCTAGAAATACCTTGTGGGCATCTATGGTAGATGCATACAAGGTTTCAAGGGATCTCTCTAAAATTAAATTAGATGAATTATTTTCTGAGTTAGAACTTCATGAACAGACTAACTGCAATATAGCCGAGAAGAGTATTGCCTTTTTTGCAGGAAAAACTGGAAAATCAACAAAGAAGAAACCTCAACCTGAACCCGAGTCTAACTCAGACTCAGACGCAGAAGATGAAGAAGGAGATCAATCTGAGCTGGTCCGACTGGCCCGAAACTACTATAAAAAATTGAAGAACCAAGCCAACACACGGAGGACAAGCCGAAGAAAGGACGAACCAGCTGAACCAGCAAGTGACAAACACAAGCCCAACGTAACCTGCTACGAGTGCAAGAAGAAGGGCTACTACAAGACAGAATGTCCAAATCTGAAGGAGTCCAAGAAGACAAGAAGGAAAAAGGCACTCCAAGCAACCTGGGACGAATCTTCCTCAGAAGAAGAAGAAGAAGCACCCCAGTCCAACCTTCTAGCCCTGACCGCCTCAGAAGAAGTCGAGACTGAGTCTGAATCAGAAAAGGACGACGGCAAGCTAACCTTTTCAGAAGATGGCGAAATCAAGGTAAGCGGTTTTAATAAACGTCAATTAAACGAACTTATCTCTTATCTTTCTCGAGATTTGGCGAAAGCCAAACTCTGAGTCGAATCCCTCCGACAGGAAGTAAAATTCCTGAAAGAGGGAGCCGACTCTAAATCATTAACCGAGAACGTTCAAGAAGGAACTCCTACTCAAGTTGAAAAACTTGAGAAAGAAAACTCCTCCCTGAAAACTCAGGTTAAGGATCTTAGAGCGGCCTTAGAACGATTTACTTCTGGTTCCAAAAATCTTGACATGATTCTTGGAAAACAGAAGTCCGTTCTAAATCGATCCGGACTTGGCTACAGAACCAAATCCCGACAAAGGTCGTATTTTGCTGTACTGAATCAGTCCAGAGGTAAAGTTCAGGCATGGGTACCTAAACTGTGCCTGAACCAACCAACTGGATCAAATCAATATTGGATCCCCAAGGACAAGATTCACATCTTGCCTAATCATAATCGTGGCTATAGTCCAAGGGGAGCCAAATTGAAAACTATTTTTATTGTTAAATAGAATTATATGCTTGCAATTTGCCTGATTGATTGTTTATTTAAATTTCTGCAATTTACCATGCTTAGACTTAGGTTAGTTTAAGGACTAAACAAACTTAACCGAAACTTGACAATATAGTATTGGGTGGAGGTGAGATGATAGTACGTTAGGGAAACTAATTCTAATAAGATCAAGTTCACTTGGTCTCTTTAGACTGGTGAAACTAGCCGAAGCTACCGATCCAAAATCCAAACTAGTTAGACCAGAACTTTTCAAAGATTAATTTTGAAAATGAAATTTCATTAAACGGCTTTGTCAAGGAAAGGGTTGTTGATCCAATAAGGCTGCGGCCAAAGAAGGCCTAGTGCCTCGCCAAGACCTGGAAGCCAATTTTTGAATTTCAAATTCAAAATACTTTTTGTTAAATTCAAATCTAACACAAACTTTCAGTTAAGTATAAATTCGAACCTTCTTTTTCAAAATAAACTTAACTGTTTTCCAAAATTAATGCAAAGTTTTCAAAATAAACTAACTTTTTCAAAATAATTTTACTTATCAGAACCTGTCTCACAAAACCTATAAAGCTAACGTAATTGAAAACCCTAGATTTGGGTGAGACGGTAGGATTAAGACTCAATTGGAAATTCTTTGATTTCTATATTATGAGTTAACCATGTATTTAAGAATCACAAGTCAAACCATGGTCAAACTAAGGTAAACCTGGTCGAACCATAGTCAACATAGTCAAACCATGGTCAACATAGACAAACCATGTCAAAGCAGTTAAACCATGGTCAAACCATAGTCAAACCGATTAAACCATGGTCAAACGATGACAAGACACAAAACTTGTGTCGTTGCTACAGTCCCGGGCGCCCGTGACTCCTCGGGCGCCCGTGACTCCTCGGGCGCCCCTACCCCACCTTTTCTTGCTCCCAAGGCAAAAAGCTGACTTTGCTTTTGACCAGGGCGCCCGGAACCACGCGGGCGCCCCCATCTCTCTCAATGCAGCAAAAGCTGCAAACGCACCCTGTTGAGGGCGCACAGGCTGTCCCGGGCGCCCCCAACCAGTCAAAATACTGCTTTTGGCAGAAAACACTGCCGGGGCGCCCGGAAGCTCCCGGGCGCCCCCGTTGAACTCCCTATATAAGGCACCCGAACCTCTTTCTTTTTCCACACCAAAAATCAACTTCCTTTCTCACTTCTTTCCCTCTAAGGAGATCTTGCAAGCCCTCATCCTCAATCATGCCTCCCCGAGCTGCCCGGTATGATTTTATTGCTATTATGTTATTTTTTTTGCAATTCCTTCAAATTTACTTTAAATGCATAAATTCTTCTCTTAGAAGACGTCGACCAAACCCAGCCAACCCCGGTGCCGAACCAAGTCCTGACCCTAGGTTCCCTACCCTAGAGTTATGTAACAAGTTTGCACAAACCATTTACAAGCCTATTAAAACAAGCTATCTTAATAGGCACTTCTTTACCCAATCATGCCCCATAGCCATGAATATTATCAACTTCTATCAATTAGATAATCTTGTCTTCTACACCCATACCATCAATGAATCTTTATGTGCAGAGTTCTACAATAATATAATTCGACAAGATAATCTAATGTTTCACTCTACTGTCCAAGGAATACCTCTGTCTATCACCCCTAATTTGTTGAACCGATTCCTTGGACTGCGACCCTCTCAGTCCACATTTTACTGCTATCCACCGAGGAATCCTCCATTTGATCCTCCCTATTCTCACATTACCTTAGACACCATCCACTCCTATTTCTCTAGGGAAGGACTCCCCGCGAACAGACGATTCCAAGCCGTTGAACTTCAGGCACAGGACTATGCCCTGTACAGAGTCCTGGTCCGCTGTATTTTACCCCTCTCCACTAGAGATCTCGGTACCATGCGACCTTTTCATGCTTTCCTTTTGTATGCCCTAGTCCATCACCTTGACATAGACATTGGCCTACACATGTTTCATACTATCCTACATGCATCCAGTGTCACGACCCAGGGACGAGTGCGCACTCCATTCTGCCACATCATCACCTCTCTCCTTCATCACTACGGTCGTGACATAACCGTAGGTGAAATAACCGCTATGACTGACTTTGATGAAATAGGATTTAGGAACTTCTCGTTAGCGGGTCTAGAGGTATCGGCCACCGGGGTTTTGAGCTGGAGACGACAGCAGGCCGGGGCTCCGATCGACTCCGACGAGGAGGTAGACGTGGATGTTGGAGACATAGCGGCAGCAGCCCGAGCACACATAGATGAGCCCGCTCCACCGACACTCTACGAAAGAGTGACACACTTTGAGACACAGGTCCAGAGTCTCCGAGAGGAGGTCGAGGCCTATCACATAGAGCAGATGGACGCTCGTAGAGCCGATCGAGAAGTGGCTGATGCACGATTCATTGAGATGATGGCACGATTCGATTCATGGCAGCCTGGCCCATCCGATCATCCCGGTCCCTCGTCCTAGATTTTCGTAGCATTGTACCAGTGACTATTTGACTGCCCCTACTCAGTAAGGTTGACTTATGTTTGATTGTATGACTATGTTGACTATTCTATGTTGACTAGCTTATGAGTACTTGTTTCTTATCTATTCAGCAGTTAGGATTGTGTTCTGTAGAATAGAATAACTCTGCCTGTGATTTTTCTACTTTATTTGATTTACAAATCAATTTCTAAAAGAATTTAAAAAAAACTGTGTTACTTAATTTCAAAATCAGTTTTTACTTAGTTTTATTTCAAAACTACCCCCTTTTCAAAACTAGGGCTTTTTCGCAAATGAACTTAGCCTAGGCCCTAACCCTAGAACTGCATGTACCTATAGATTTAGAAGCCAGCATCTCACAAGCACCTTAGGGTACTTTTGATTGATAACCTAGAAAGGGTTGAGATGCTTAGGTCTTTGCCTTAATTCAAGATGCTTTAAGTCAGTGCATCTGCAGTAATTGGGGCACTAAATACAAATCTCACAGCAATCAAGTTAAGTGTCAAGTTTAGAAAATCTAACTTGAACAGAAACACTTAACATGACTGACCCTAGCAAAAACTACTGTTTATAACAGTTAGTAAGTAGCTAAATGGGTTAGACAGGTCCCTACAAGAGAAAATCAACTGATTTAGTTTCAATCTTGAATTGGTTCAGTACAGCAAAATCATGTAAATATTTTTATGAAATTTATTTCAGTGATGAAGTTTAATTTCTGCTGTATTTATCTATTTTTTGATATATGGCAAAGGGGGAGAGATAGAAAAAGAGAGAGTTTATTTAAAATTTTCTTAAAATTTTCTATCCCAAAATTTTTTTCTCAAAAACTCTCCTTTATTCAAAAAGTACCAAGTTCTAAAAATTTTCTAAGCTTGTTAAAATTTTCTAAGCTTTTCAAAAATTTCTAAGTTTTTTACTAAAAGTTTTTTTACTTAAATTAATATTTTTAAAACTTTTTGAGTACTTTAAACTTAAGGCTTCAAATTTTTTTTAGTACTCTAAACTCATTTAAACTTAAGTTATCAAAAGACTTCCAAAGAACCGGAACTTAAGTTTTCAAAGTACAAAATCATTCTAAGTAATGTTTTTTAACCCCACGAATTTTTGAAAAATCTAGGGGGAGATTCTTTCCAGGGGGAGGGAACAAATTTTTTTTATGCTTGTGATTAAACTTAACTTTTTGAACTAGGGTTGCCATAAATCAAAAAGGGGGAGATTGTTGGTGCAGTGAGCACTAAAGTCAAACCTATGTTTTGATAATGGCAACAGGGTTCAAAAGTTAAGTCTTATTTGTTATCTAACAATGTTACTTGAGTGTGCAGGAAAAGTCCTAGCGAAGGGCTGCTAGGCACCTGGCGAAGGGCTGCCAGGATAAAAAGCCCTAGCGAAGGACTGCTAGGCACTTGGCGAAGGAATGCCAAGATACAAAGACCTAGCAAAGGACTGCTAGGCGCCAGGCGAAGGACAGCTTGGAACTGAAGCCCTAGCGAAGGACTGCTAGGCGCCAGGCGAAGGACAGCTTGGAACTGAAGCCCTAGCGAAGGAATGCTAGGCACTGGGCGAAGGACAGCTCGGTATCCAAGACCTGGCAAAGGACCGCCAGGCAAAAGTCCAACCAAAGGAGCGGTTGGCATCAGGTACATTCTCCCGAGAGGAGTAGGTGAGGACGCGTTCCCTATCGAGGGAACAGTAGGCATCGGTTCGACCTAGGGCTCCATTTTGGAGACCCAAAGTCAGAACCAAGACAGCTAAGGCTGTATAAATAAATATTTTATTGTTTCATTGTGTTTTGGACTAACCCTGGATGCAGGACCGAAGGAACGTGTGTCTGCAGCTCAGAGATCCTCAAAGGAATGAGGCAACAGCTGACCAGGGCGCCCGGAGTGTCCCGGGCGCCCCCATGGTGAACACAAAACACAAGTTACAAAAATGTGCTTCGACAGTACAACTCCCGGGCACCCCCGTGCTCCCGGGCGCCCCCATGCTCCCGGGCGCCCCCTGCGCTGCGGGCGCCCCCAGTGCCAGCTACCGAAGCACACCCTCGCGAAGCCAAGAAGATGGAGTTTTGACCCGGTCAATGCGGGCGCCCTAAGCGCTTCGGGCGCCCCGAGCGCTCCGGGCACCCCGGTCAAACCTGATCCCGAAGGTAAAGGGATCAGATGTTGACCGAGCATTGTGCGGATCAACTGCCACGTGGGGGGGCGCCCCCGACGTCCCGGGCGCCCCCAGGCCCTATATAAAGGGCCCTCGACCCGAAGCTTAACAACAACTTCGGATCAACGCTTCTACGCTCTTCTGCTCTCGCGCTTCGCTCTGGAATCCTTCCAACTCGAGCCGACGACGTCCTGCTGCTCCGAAAAAGTCGATCTACCTCGGACGTCGGTAAAAGAGCTATTTAAGTTTACTGTACTGAATTCTGTAATAATCTTTTGTAAACTATTTGCGCCTCATATAGAATTGCTCAAAGTAAACGGTCAACGACCGTGGGCCTTGGAGTAGGAGTTGACCCAGGCTCCGAACCAAGTAAAATCGACCGTGTCTCTGTGTGATTTTGTTTTTATTAATTTCCGCTGCGTACTTGCTCTAAGTGTTTCCGAAAAACGATTTCCGATATTCACCCCCCCTCTATCGGTTTTCTCGATCCAACAGATATGGATGAAGCAAGAGAAACCATTACTGTAATGGAAGTCATGTCTGAAGAAGATATAGAGGAGGAAAAAAGGACCTTCGAACTATACATAATGAGGCAACAAGACATTGATGTATGTGAGTTATCTTCATATAAATTACGTCAAATTTATTGAATTTGGTCATTAATTAGTTTGGTCTAAATTGTATCGATATAGTTTGTGAAGAAGCATTTTATGAAGTCGAAGAAGAAAAATCAAGATAATGAAGTGGCCTACGTGATAAATAAATTGGAGAACCTAAAGTAAGTTATGAAACATAGTTTAGTTAATATATTTGGGGCTTTAATATATAATCTTATCAATTAACTTGTCAGGTTGGCTAATGAATTTATCTGGGAGGATGCACTTTTTGCTTTAAAATTGCATTCATTCTTACAAATCCAAATGGAGAGGTTTTTACAAAAGGCGAGGTAATTAATGCCTTCTGTAAAATGTTATTTAGGGGAGCATCCACATCTGGTAGGTCATACCACAAGTCAATATATTGTTCAATTTTCTTCACAGTAAGTGATGTAAATTAGTATGAATTAATAGATTATAGAAGACCTACTATTATGATGTGGTTATTAATAATTTTGATTTTACAACTTTTTAGGCTTCAATAAGATCGTCAAGAAAGTTTTCCCTACAACAAGTGATGAAGACGGATATGATAGAACAAGGGTTTAGATATATTTTAATACCTTTGTGCAGTGATAATACACACTTTCACTTGTTGGCGGTGGATACAGAAGCAATGACTTTCATTCATTTAAATTCTCTTGCTAGTGGCCGTAAATATAAGCATGATTTTGACTCAGCGGTGAGCTACCTACCTTTATTCATATATATGTTCATCATTTGGTAAAAAATGTCATTGAAATTCATTAAATATTTGACAAGTAAAAGAACTTAAACAATATACTCGCGAGGAACTTACGGCTATTCATCCATATCTACAAAGTCATCATCCCTTGGATAAATGGCCCTCCGTCAGACAAAAATGTCCCCAACAAGAACATAGGTCAGTAAGTGAGGAAGAGTTTGAAAATTATAAAATCATAAAATTATAAAATCATCAAAGTATTTTATTACCCCACTTATTGAAATCAGAAATACTGTTTGTTATTTTCAGCGTGGACTGTGCCTTCTTTGTTATGCAATACGTCCGATGTCTCATATATGATGAGAAGATGGAATTCAAACAAGGAGATATGACGAAAATGAGATTTGATCTGACAGTAAATATTATGGGAGACATCTATTGTAAAATATGAGACTGTCAATCTCCTGAAGTAATGTTGTAAAAAAACATCCTTTGCTGGTGATTCAGCTCCATTTGTATAGAAATTGTGTAATTTGTATGAATATAATTTATTGTCCAGACACACAATACAATTGTGTGTTGTTGATTCACATCGAGTTGATGCAATGTAGTGTACCAACTGATACGGTAAGAAAACATAACTCATAATGATTTGGACTAAGTTTGCACACCAGAAATAACATCTCTTTGGTTAACTCTAACTACTGATATAGATCCAAGTATCGAAGGTCCATCAGTGGGTTTCTAAGTCATAATTTGAAAATATGACTTAATGGTCTCGAAGGAATTGAAAATTGGTATGCATTCTGTATTAACTTAGTAAGCTGGATTATCTCTACCATAAATTTAAAAAACTTGTTTCAAATTCTAAAAATTAATAATTAAATAAAATTACAGGATTTGGTCACAACTTGTAGATAAATATAGAATATTAATCTATAAATCATTATTTTAGTTAATGGCCAAGGTGAGCATGAACTTAACTTTTCAGGCCCACGGTGGGCCTGAAATAAAATGATTTCAGGCCCACGTCGGGCCTGAAATAAAAACTTTTCAGTCCCAAGCAGGGTCTGAAATAAAAACTTTCAGGCCCAAGGTGGGCCTGAAATCACTTAAATTCAGGCCCAGTGTGGGCCTGAATAGATCCATTTCAAGCCCAGGGTGGGCCTGAAATCAAGTGATTTCAAGTCCACCGTGTGCCTCAACTGGGAAAATTTC
>JAGFNQ010001770.1:0-206110 GCA_024364735.1 Boesenbergia rotunda
TGATACCTTAGTCTTGTTCTTGGAGGCTCCCCCTTGATTTGAGCTCCTCCCTTTTGCCTTGGTCGGTTTCTTCCCTTTGGACATTGATTTCGATAATGTCCCTTTTCTTTGCATGAGAAGCACACTATGTGCTTCTTATCCTTCTTTATACGGGCCGACCTCCTTTGCCTTCTCCTTGGTCTTGGGTGCCATTTGCACCTTCTTCTTGACCATTTTGGGACACTTACTTTTATAGTGCCCTTTTTCCCTACACTCAAAACAAATGATATGATTTTTATTTTTACAACTTGAAATTCTTATACCTTCATGTGGTGTAGAGGTGACACTTTCTTCTTCTTCATTGACATTGGAATATGATGTTGAAGCTTGTCTTTGATCCGATGCCAATGACACATTTTGCTCCCCCTCAATCCTAGAGGTGGAGGCTTCTTGAATTTCCTCTTCAACCCTTGAGGTAGAGGCTTCTTGAGCTTCATCTTCGGATGTTGAGCACCTCTCAACTTCCGAGTCCTCTTCACTTGATGAATCTCCCTCTTCGGATTTTTCTTGATTTGGTATAGTGGAGGGATCTTCATGAAGCCTTGCCAATTTGCTCCATAGCTCTTTGGCGTCTTGAAATTCTCCAATCTTGTCCAAGATGGTGCTTGGCAAAAGATTGACCAATAGCTTGATCACTTTGTAGTTGGCCTCGCATCTCTTGATTTGCTCCTCATTCCATTTGCTTATCTTGAGGAGTTTTCCTTTTAAGCTTGTTGGAGCTTCAAAACCCTCCATTAGTGCAAGCCATTGCTCTATCTCCATCATGAAATAATTTGACCAAAATTCGCCTTGTCGAATGGTGGAGGTGCCCTTGTGTCATAGCCAAACTCCATTCTTGAAGTTTAATCCCCTTGATGATGACTTTTTGAAATTAGGGTTTCTTCCAACTTCTTCTTCTTCCTCTAGCTCTTGCCCTCTTGGCGATGAGTCCAAAGAAGAGCAACCTTGCTCTGATACCACTTGTTGGGACCGGTAGACGAGCTAGAGGGGGGGGGGGTGATTAGCTTCGATTCGCTTGTAGATGATTTGTCGCGGCGGAAGACTTCAAGCAATCGCTAACACTAGGATTTTACTTGGTATCCACCCCGGTCGGGTGACTAATCCAAGGATCCACTCTCCTCACACTCTCATACACTATGAAAGTCTCCTTCTTGAGGTGGAGAAACCTCTTACAAGCTTTCACAAAGATACAACAAGAAACAAAGCAAATACAAATGAAATCTTACAAGATTTACAATGAATAAGCTCACACCTTGCTTTCCTTGCTATCTTCAAGCTTGTGGTTGCCTCTAGTACCTTGGAAATGCAGCAGCAAAAACCTCCAAGACTTCCCTTGAGATGGCACCAATGAAGGAGGAAAAAGGGGAGAAGCGTTGCAGCCAAAGACCTGCGCGAAAACCCTTATACCTGACGCCTAGGGTTTGGTAATCGATTGGCCAATCGATTACCACGTAGGATTTAGCCGTTCAACGGCTAGTTTTCGAACGGTAATCGATTAGCCAATCGATTACCCGTGCCCTGAATCGATTACCCAATCGATTCAGAGCTTCTCTGTTCTCTCGCGCAAACTCTGTGATCGATTACCCCAATCGATCAAGAGACACCTTAATCGATTGACCAATCGATTAAGGAAAGCTGAATCGATTACCCAATCAATTCAGCTACCTTCTATCCTCTTGCATAAACTTCCCTAATCAATTCAGCTATCCAATCGATCACCCAATTGATTGAGTCCAACCTAACTTGTCTCCACAAGTCTAGGATCCCCTACCAAGTGTCCGGTCAACCCCGTTGACCAACTTGGATTTCTCCTGCCTAGCTCCCAGCTCGGACTTACCCTGGTTCCCAACCAGATTTGCCTAACCCTCGAGTTAGGTCTAGTCTCTCGGTAGACTTCCACCTTGCCAGTATGCGATCTCCCCGATCCATCTGGACTTCACCTAGTCCCACTAGGTCTTTTCCCATGCCAGCGTACGATCTCCCCGATCTACCTGGACTTCACCTAGTCCCACTAGGTCTTTTGCCTTGCCAGCGTACGATCTCCCCGATCTACCTGGACTTCACCTAGTCTCACTAGGTGTTTTGCCTTGCCAGCGTACGATCTCCCCGATCTACCTGGACTTCACCTAGTCTCACTAGGTGTGCCTAGTCCCACTAGGTCTTTTCCCATGCCAGCGTACGATCTCCCCGATCTACCTGGACTTCACCTAGTCCCACTAGGTGTGCCTAGTCCCACTAGGTCTTTTGTCTTGCCAGCGTACGATCTCCCCGATCTACCTGGACTTTGTCAAACTAGGTCAACTCTGACCTAACCAAGATTGCACCAACAATCTCCCCAATGTCAAACATCGAAACATACGACCTCAAGCTCACCCGAACTTTGTCAAACTATGTCAACTCTGACTTAACCAAGATTGCACCAACAGGCGGCGACGTTGGTTTTTACTTTTTTTTTAAATCAAACCGGGTGAACCGTATTGACCGGTTCACCCGATTCCAGCCGGTTCAAACCGGTTCAAAGCCGGTGGAGCCGACGCGATGCGAGGACGCTGGCGGAGACACGGCGGCTGGCGACGCTGGCGGAGGCACGCGGCTAGCGACCCTGGCGTAGGCAGGCGACGCCGGCGGAGGCAGGCGACGTCGGCGGAGGCAGGCGACGCCGGCAGAAACGCGGTCGCTGGCGACGCTGGCGGAGGCGTAGCAGCTGGCGACGCTGGCGGAGGCGATGCGATACAACGAAGCTGGCGTAGGCAAGCGACGCTAGCGGCGGTAGGCGACGCTGGCGGAGGTGCGGCGACTTGCGACGCTGGAGGAGGCGCGACGACGTTGGCGACGTTGGGCGATGCGGAGAGAAGGCGGGGCGACGCGAAAAATCGCGTGATTAAATTTAGGTTTACTGATTATAAAAGTCGGCGGCGACGTTGGTTTTTACTTTTTTTAAAAAATCAAACCGGGTGAACCGGATTGACCGGTTCACCCGGTTCCCGGCCGGTTCAAACCGGTTCAAAGTCGGGTTTTAAGAGCCCGGTTTTCATCACTAATCCGGACCAGAATTCCGGCCGGTTCCCTGTCCAACCAGTCGGACCGGCCGGTCCGGTCCAGTTCTCTTAACCATGTATCAAATTGAGTATGACTTAATCAATTCATCCTAATCTAATCGATTGGTATAAACTCTTAATCAATTCGCCCGATGGAAAAATAATTGTGCTTAATTTAATAGAACGTATACTAAATTCTAATTGAAATATACTGAATTTAGGAAGAATTATACTTTTTCTTCCTAAACTTTTTATACGCATAAAAAATGTGAGACTTAATTTGATAGAAAATATACTTGATTTTAATTATTTGATACTGAATTTAGGAGGAACTATATTTTATTTTAGACTTTTTATTTTTAAAAATAATAAGGATAATTAGGTAAAGTAATATTTATTAGAAAATTAAAGTAAATAAAATTTTATATATAAGAAGTGAAAATAAATTTTTTCTGATATGATATAAAGATGAAGACTGAGAATAAAATTTAAAATTCAATTCAAAATTTAAAGATAATTTACAGACAAACCCAACCTCCCGTGATTTTCTATCCCAACGCAAAGTAAAGCTTACATTCGACAGGACAGGTTAAATAATAAAAAGAGTCCACTCGCATTGCATAGCACACGCACTTAGCAAACCCCACCACCACTACCATCGCCGTAACTCTTCCCATAACTCAGCTCAGTTCTACCCAAAAGCTATTTTGGCGGCGATGACGACCCCAACCACCCTTACTAGCGCCGACGACCGTCGCCGCCGCCATCCGACGGCATATTCCCCCCGAGACGACCGCCGTTACCACCATTACATGGGCCCGCCAATTTCTTCCTCGGCAGCCTCCTTCAAGGGCTGCTGCTGCTGCCTCTTCCTCCTCCTCATATTTCTATCTCTTCTCGCCGTCGCCGTCGCTCTGGTCGTCGTCCTCGTCCTCAAGCCCAAGAAGCCCCAGTTCGACCTCCAGCAGGTCTCCGTGCAATACGTCCTCGTCGCCCCTTCTTCCCCCTCCGCTGCCACCTCCACTTTCGGGTCCGACGCCGCCGGAGGGGTCCAGTCGACGGCCGCTTACCTAACGCTCAACATCACGCTGCTTTTCACCGCGAACAACCCTAACAAGGTTGGGATCCGGTACGACGCGGCGGCGCTGGACGTGATGTACCGCGGCGTCCCGCTGGGAGTGGCGGCGGTGCCTGCCTTCGAACAGCCGGCGCAGAGCCGTCGCCTGGTGGAGACCCGCGTCTTCGTCGACCATTTCAACGTGCTCCAGGGCAACGCCCTCGATCTCGTCCGCGACGCCTCCCTCAACGACCGCGTCGACCTCCGCCTCACCGGCGACGTCGCCGCCAGGATCCTGGTCCTCGGCATCTCCTCCCCTAGGGTTCGGGTGAGTCCGGAATGCCCCTCCACTACCGAATTGCTGCCCCATCTCTATCCTTCCGCTTTAAGTCGCAAAAATTCGCAACGATTGCAAAATTCTGCATTTTTATCTGACTAAATTGTTCTTGTGCGTCCCATCAAACAGGCGTCCGTGGATTGCGCGATCGGGATCAGCCCGAGAAAACAATCGCTCACTTACAAACAGTGTGGAGTCGACGGACTCAATTTCTGAGCACATTCAAAAAAATTATGCTTTCACTTTGATTTGTCCTTTTGGTCTTTGAGCTTAGGATAGGGTAGGAAGCATATCTGATACATCGGAAGAACTGCTCTCTGCTTTGCTGATGAGCAGGAGAGGAGAGAGGAAGGATGCTCCATGGAATCCAACTTACCTCACCCACTGATCTTGGCGATTGTTTTTTTACTTTATGACTGGTGTCAGAGAAGGAGTCTTCATCAACGCCATTTCTTTACTCTCAAGTCCTGGTTGCATTATCATCTGAAACCATGTGAAGTGGTTAGTTGGTCTCCCCTCCTTGATAGGTTTGCTTTTTTTTTTACATTTACCTTTACCTTTGTCCTTCTCTGCCTCGTGAGTAAATTTGGCATTGGCATTATTGCTTGTAGCTTGGTGCTTCGATAAGCCAAGATCATGCTGTATCTTCACATTGTCATCTTTTATCAAACCTTATGGTAAACATTGCATTACTTCTTGATTTAGCTAGGAAGATTCTTGTTTTAAGTGTGTATAGTTATACTTTCATCCTGGAAGTTATATAATTGCTAGAATTATTGTAACTTTGGCTTTTTGGCTTTGCTATGGCTATATCATGAGTAACAATTGGCTTGAGAATTGAGATGATATTAGTGTTGCTGTATCTTTGACTATGAACTCATAACTGAGGATATGGATGTTGTGAAAAAAAAAAGTTTACTGAGATTAACTTTATAAGATATTTTACTGTGCGATTTGGTGTTCATGTTCTAATTAGTGGGGTTGATTGCATAACATGTAACTCAAGATTTTGACATATAATTAAGATTAAAGTTAAGTTAGCTGTAATTTAATCAATTGTGTTAAGTTTATAGGTGCAGAATATTTGATAGATGTTAAAGTCCTGGTTATGAACCAGGTAACGACTAAGTCATAGTGGATCTAGGAAACTAAACTCCTGGTTGTAAATCAGGCATGAGCTAAGTGTTGGTTGAGACTAAATAATAAAATTTCTTGCTGGAGGCTAGGTGAAAAAGTCTAAGTGATTAAGGCTTGACAGATAAATTCCTAGATGAATGTTAGATGCATCTAGTCTAAGTGATTAAAACTTGACGGACAAATTCTTAGTTGGAGGCTAAGTGAATCAAGTCAAAGTGTGTGGAATCAGTTGGAAATCGATTGCTTTGCAAAACTAAATTAGACGGGTCAAATCTAGTCAAGGACTTGACAGGGGTCTAGTTATGAACCAGGTAGTGACTAAGTCCTAGTGGATCTAGCAATCTAAAGCCTTGATTGTAAATCAGGTATGAGCTAAGTGTTGGTTGGGATCAAGTAATAAAATTTTTAATTGTAGGTTAGGTGAATAAGTCCAAGTAATTAAAGGTTGACAGACAAATTCTTAGATGCATGCTAGGTGAATCAAGTCCAAGTGATTAAAATTTGACGAACAAATTCCTTGTCGAAGGCTAAGTGAATCAAGTTCAAGTGTGTGGAATCAGCTGAAAGCTGATTGTTTGGCAAGACTGAACTAGACTGGTCAAATCTAGTCAAGGACTTGACATGTGTTAAAGTCCTGGTTATAAACCAGGGAGTGACTAAGTTCTAGTGGATCTAGGCCTCTAAAGTCCTAGTTGTAAACCAAGCATGAACCAAGTGTTGGTCGGGACCAAGTAATAAAATTCCCAACTAAAGCTGTAGGTGAATCAAGTCTAAGTGATTAAGACTCAACAGACAAATTCTTAGATGGATGTTAGGTGAATCAAGTCCAAGCGATTAAGATTTGACATACAAATTCCTAGCCGGAAGCTAAGTGAATCAAGTCCAAGTGTGTGGAATCAACTAGAGTTGATTGCTTGGCAAAGCCAAACTAGACGAGTCAAATCTAGTCAAGTGTGAATAACTTTATATTTTATATCATACTCATTACGTGTAACCATTATAAGAAAGCATGCTCGGCGGTTCTAAGCACCTGGATGGTGTTCGAGGGGGACTGGCTGATGTTAACTCTCGATGAAGGAATTGCGGAGGGTCCAGACAACCGTATGAGGTACAGACGATCGGAGTGTACAGGCGACCGGAGCGACGTCCAGGCGACCGAGAAGATGAAGTTATCGGCAACTCAAGCAAGTTGGGTCAAGATGAGATTTGACCCCTCTACAATGACCAGAGAGGGTCCAAGTGATCGGAATGGGTCTAGTTGACCGGGAAGCCAAAGTCAACACTATCTATCGAATAAGAGTTGTAGCCATGTCACACCTACACAGGCAACCGAGAGGCTCCCAATCATTTGTGAGAGTACTTTAAAAGGATGTTCGATATAGAGCTTCAATACAACACATCTACAAAGAACTATTCTTGTTCTCGTGCTCTTTTGCCTTTTGTACTGCGACACGTTATGATTTATGGTTCATTTTCTTTCGGTAACACTTAAAAGTAACAGTTTCCTTTGTTTTCATGTCGCCTTAATATGTTTTATTGTACTTAACTTTTTAGATTCTTTTTTTATAAAGTTTCTCCACTTATGAGAAATTAAAAACAAGAATCAATTTTTTAAATTGGTGTGTGTCTAAACTTCTGACTTAGTCGATCAACTTGTATGCAATAAGAATCAATTATTGCCTTTATTCTACTAGTCTAAGTTAATTTATTATTTTGGTTATGCTAACTCTGATCGATTTAGTTATTATCTATTCATTTGTTTTAAAAAATTCTTAACGGTATTCATCCTCCTCTAGTATTGATTTTGATTCTATAATTTAGTATCAGAGTAGATTGACCTGATAGAAACTAGGAAAACTTGGATAGTTGTTTGTCTAGGTTAGGTTTCCTGATTTGGGGCTTCTAAGTGGAGCTAGCAGAAGTTATTTCATCTCATTCTAAATTAGTTAGACAAAGGTATTGTATTAAAGTTAATTTATCTCATGTTTCTTAAAAAAATTGTCTAAGAAAGTGATTATTGTTCTAATACTAAAAAAGAATGTTTCTCGTCACGATCTAGAAATTGATTTCGGGAACTCTTGCTAAATTAATCTAAAGTAAAACTTGAATTTAACATAGGACAAGCTTTGCACTCTGAATCATGGACAAATAATTAATTGATTAATAATTTAAGCCTAGCTCATATTATAACCATACCAAACCCAAACAAAATATATATCATGTCTTAGTGCTTAATACAACTTGAACAAATATTTGCTTGGAGATATTGTTGGTGCAGGAAGCACCATATCGAACCTTGTTTTGATATTAACAAAGAATTTAAAGTTAAGTATTATTTGTTATCTAATAATGTCACTCTAGTGTGCAGGGTAAAAAGTCCTAGCGAAGGACTGCTAGGCACTGGCGAAGGAATACCAGGGTAAAAAGTCCTAGCGAAGGACTGCTAGGCACTGGCGAAGGAATGCCAGGGTAAAAAATCCTAGCGAAGGACTGCTAGGCACTGGCGAAGGAATACCAGGGTGAAAAGCCCTAGCGAAGGACTGCTAGGCGCCAGGCGAAGGACAGCTTGGACTGAAGCCCTAGCGAAGGAATGCTAGGCACCGGGCGAAGGACGGCTCGGTATCCAAGACCTGGCAAAGGACCGCCAGACAAAAGTCCAACCAGAGGAGCGGTTGGCATCAGGTACATTCTCCCGAGAGGAGTAGGTGAGGACGTGTTCCCCGTCGAGGGAACAGTAGGTGTCGGTTCGACCTAGGGTTCCATTTTGGAGACCCAAAGTCAGAACCAAGACAGCTAAGGCTGTATAAACTAATATTTTATTATTTTATTGTGTTTTGGACTAACCCTGGATGCAGGACCGAAGAAACGAGTGTCTGCAGCTCAGAGAGCCTCAAAGGAATGAGGCAACAGCTGACCAGGGCACCCGGAGTGTCCCGGGCGCCCCCAAGGTAAACACAAAACACAAGAAAGAAAAGCAAGCTTCGACAGCTACTGTCCCGGGCGCCCCCAGCGCTCCGGGCGCCCCCAATAGCAAGCCATCGAAGCACAAGCCAGTGAAGCCAAGGGATAAGATTTGACCCGGTCAACCCGGGCGCCCCCAGCATCCCGGGCGCCCCGGTCAAGATCTGATTCCGAGTTTGAAGGGATCAGAAGCTGACCGAGACCGAGGCGGATCGAGTGACACGTGCGGGGGCGCCCCCGACGTTCCGGGCGCCCCCAGGGCTATATAAAGGGCCCTCGACCCCAAGGCTCAACACAACAATTTCATTCAACGCGTCTACGCTATTTTGCTCCCGCGCTCTGCTCCGGAAACCTCCCAACTCGAGCCAACGACGTCCCGCTGCTCCGAAAAAGACAATCTACATCGGACGTCAGTAAAAGAAGAGTTGATTTCTAATTTACTGCACTTATTCTGTAATCAATCTCTGTAAACTGTTTTTGCGCCTCATATAGAATTGCCCAAAGTAAACGGTCAACGACCGTGGGCTTTGGAGTATGAGTCGACCTAGGCTCCGAACCAAGTAAAAATAATTGTGTTTGCGTGTGTTGTGTTTTAATTTCCGCTGTGCAATTTCTCTTAAATTTAAATCCGAACGTTTTCCGATATTCACCCCCCCTCTATCGGTTCTCTCGATCCAACAAGTGGTATCAGAGCGGGGAAGCTCAAATCTGGTGCAATCACCAATTTGAGAGTTTTTCGGATTTACGAATTTTTTATTTTATTTCTTTTCTTTTTTGTTAATCAACACCACTCGATTAGTTTCGCCTTTTTCAATTTTGAATTTTCATCTTTTCACCATAAGTCTGAATTGATTAAACAATCAATTTTTAAAAATTTGTTATAAATTTTTTTTATTATTTTAATATTTTTTTTTCGAAATTCGTGCTACCTTAATTCGAACAAAATTTTCAACTTTGAATTCTTTCAAAATTGACAAAAGTAACATTTTCAAAAAAATTTGTCATAAATATGTTATTATTATTCCGCCTCAAAATTCGTGCAATACTTGTTGGGCTATTTTTTTTCTCTCCCGCACTACTAATCCAAGACCAAGTCTTGGTACATTTCGGTTATTTCTGTTGTGTGCAAGGATTTTAAATGGCCAATCAAGAATGGAATAGCATTCGTCCACCGCTCTTCTCTGGCGAAAATTTCAACTCCTGGAGAAGTCAAATGGAATCTCACCTGAAGGCTAATCTGGATTTATGGTCGATAATCCAAACGGGGTTCAGATTCCCCACGGAAGATGGAACATCAATCGCTTGAGACAAATTGGACGAACCAACTCTGAGGAAAATCGAGACTGATGCTATGGCAACAGTAATCATACAATGCGGTCTAACCAACTAACAACTCAAGCTAGTCGGTTCATTTAGATGTGCTAAAGAGATGTGGGAGAAGCTACTCAACCTACACAAAAAGAGCTCCGATATTGAGGTCTTTGAAGGAGAGATGTTCGAATCCTCGGACGAATCAAATGAAGAAGAAGATTACCAAAGTTATCTTGCAGTCTCGGTCCAAGCACAGACAGCCGAGTCAGACTCGACACCCGACGTCGAAATCGAACCTGAGTCAGACGACGAGTTTTCTAAGACAAAGTTGGTAACTAATTTTGAATCATTTTCTTCTAAATTAAGGTTAAATAATCAAACTGATATTGCAATGGTCGAGGAAGGTATAATTTTCATTGCAGGGAAAACTCCACGAGAACTGCAAAAGAGGCCTCAACCAGTACCTGAGTCCGACTCAGACTCAGAATCTGACGACGAAGGAAGAGATCCTTGGAAACTGGTCTGGTTGGCTCGCGACTGCTACAAAATGTCGAAAAAATAGTCAAGCAAAAGAAAGATGGGTAACTTTAATTCATATGAAAATTTAATTCATAATATTACTGTTTTTGAAAATCCAGAGTTTTATTTCGATTATGATATAACTTAAATCATTTTTTTTGTTTGCTTTAATTGGGTGTTGTTTTTTTTTATTTTTTTTGTGCTTAGACCTAAGACTGGGTAGATTAAGGACTAAACCGATTAACTGAAACTTGAATAACATAGTATTGAGTGGAGGTGATATGATAGTACGTTAGGGAAACCAATTCTAATAAGATCAAGTTTACTTGGTCTCTTTAGACCGGTGAAACTAGCCGAAGTTACCGATCCAAAATCCAAACTAGTTAAACCAGAACTTTTTCAAAGATTAATTTTGAAAATGAAATTTCATTAAACGGCTTTGTCAAGAAAAGGGTTGATGATCCAATAAGGCTACGGCCAAAGAAGGCCTTGTGCCTCGCCAAGACCTGGAAGCCAATTTTTGAAATTCAAATTTAATTTACTCTTTGTTAAACTCGAATTTAACATAAATTTTCAGCTAAGTTTAGATTCAAATATCTCTTTTCAAAATAAATTTAAATTGGGTTTAACACATGTTTCAAAATTAATCATTTTTTTTCAAAATTAAAATATTTGTCTCACACAACCCATAAGGTTAACATGCTTGATCACATAGAACTGGGTGAGACATCAAGGACCCCAAAAGCATAAATCACTATCCTTTCAAATTAATCCAGTTTCATGTTTTAAATAGAATCTATCTAGGGCTTGCTTGATTTAGTTATTAATTGGTCAACCCTAGTCAACATAGTCAAACATGGTCAACGTGAAGATCCCTTAAGGAACTTATTATCAGGGCTGTGTCGGATATAGGGGGAGTTATTCTTAATCTTTTTCGAAAAGTTCAGATTTTTCAAAAACCTTATGCTCTAAAACTTATTATCATCTCAAAATAAGGTTTTAAAAAATTGATTCAAAAATCTTAGTATATTACTATCTCTTTGAAGAATTATTATCATTTCAAAATATTTTTTTTCGAAAACTGTGTTATTATTCCAAATTGAGTTTTCAAAAAGTTATCACCTTGAAGATTATCATACTCAGAAGGTTGTTCAAAATTGCTTCTTTTGATTTTAGTAAACCCTAAAGACACAGAGGAAGGTCCACTTCATAATTTACAAGGAGTCCTAGGATGTGTCAAATTTAGGGGGAGGCTGATCCAAAAGAAATTATTTCTAACAAGTATTTTCTTTGGCAATTATTTTTTATTAAACAATTCTTTTGATCTGAACTAAACCCTAAGAACTCAGAGGAAGAATACTTGTGGTCAACAAGCTTCCAAGGACTGTATCAAGTTTAGGGGGAGGCCAAATTAAAAGAGTTATTAAACATTTCTAAATAATATGTTTCCATACTCTAAATTCTCAAAACTGTGTCTTACAAAATATTATTATTTTAAAATATTTTTATGGCTTATAAAATCATTTTTGAAATACCTTTTTGAAATAATATTTGCTTGAGTCTTGAGAATTTCCAGGACACTTAGGAAAATCTCCTTGTAGTTAACAAGGGTTCCTAGGATTGTGTCAGACTGGAAAAGAAACCTAGTCAAGCAAAGTATTATGTTTTCAAAATAACATTAAAATTTTCTCAAATATTATGTTTAAAAGTACTTATATCTTCTAAAAATGTATAATATTTTTCAAAAGTACTAATATTTTTCAAGGCAATAGTGCTCTAAGCGTATGAATTTTTCAAAAGACTTACCTATAAATACAAAATTTTTTTTCTTTCAAAGTAGAGTTTTGTTGATGCAATTTAAAGCTTTTTACTATGCTTTCAAAAGTTATACTAAGTATTTTTATGTTTTCAAAATTCATAGGCTCTGATACATAATTCTTTTCTATATTTTTAAAATAGCCAAGGGGGAGAGTAGAAAAAATGTGAAAGTAGAAATTAAATTCTTCCTTAAACTTTTCCCTTTTTCAAAGAAAATTTATTTTAGAAATGGTCTAAAACATAAAGAGAAGAATTTCACGTTAAGGGGGAGAGAAAGGAAAGAGAGAATTTTTTTAATTTTTATCTCTTTTTCAAAAAGTGCTTCAAAAGTTTCTAAGTATTTCTATGTATTTCAAATTTTTTGTGCATGTCTTCTCCTAAGTAAATATTTAGTAAACTAAATTTGTCTGAGCAAAAACTTGTTGAAAAATTTTGTCAAATATTTCTAAGTAAAGTTTTTTTGATGAAAAATCTGTGTAGAAATTTCTTAAAGATCTTGTTTTCCAAAATGCACAAAGTGTTTCTAAACAAATATTTCTAAGTGTGCAAAAATTTTTTTTGGTAAACAAACTTTTTTTTGGGAAATTTGCCTTCAAAATTTTGCCTAAGTAAAATTCTTTTTGCAAAGCCTTGTAAGTAAAAAATTTTTTTGTAACAAAATTTAGGTTTGCAAAACTTTTCAAAATTTTACCTTCATCACCCATGTTTTTTATATATGTCAAAGGGGGAGGAAAGGTCAAAGTTAAGTGTTAAGTTAAGTATTTTATGAATCAGGGGGAGTATGAGAAATTTTTTTATGATTCATGGGGAGTTTGAGAAAATTTTCTCTTTTGTTCATATTACATTGGTTTTAGACTGTTCAGAATTGCTATATTTCATTTGTCTTAACCTTCTTGCTTAAAATTGTTATAATTTGTACTTAACTTTGAATTGAGTTGCCATAAATCAAAAAGGGGGAGATTGTTGGTGCAGGAAGCACCATATCGAACCTTGTTTTGATATTGGCAAAGGATTCAAAGTTAAGTATTATTTGTTATCTAATAATGTCACTCTAGTATGCAGGGTAAAAAGTCCTAGCGAAGGACTGCTAGGCACTGGCGAAGGAATGTCAGGGTAAAAAGTCCTAGCGAAGGACTGCTAGGCACTGGCGAAGGAATGCCAGGGTAAAAAGTCCTAGCGAAGGACTGCTAGGCATTAGCGAAGGAATGCCAGGGTGAAAAGCCCTAGCGAAGGACTGTTAGGCGCCAGGCGAAGGACAGCTTGGACTGAAGCCCTAGCGAAGGAATGCTAGGCACCGGGCGAAGGACAGCTCGGTATCCAAGACCTGGCAAAGGACCGCCAGGCAAAAGTCCAACCAGAGGAGCGGTTGGCATCAGGTACATTCTCCCGAGAGGATTAGGTGAGGACGCGTTCCCCGTCGAGGGAACAGTTGGCGTCGGTTCGACTTAGGGTTCCATTTTGGAGACCCAAAGTCAGAACCAAGACAGCTAAGGCTGTATAAACTAATATTTTATTGTTTTATTGTGCTTTGGACTAACCCTGGATGCAGGACCGAAGGAACGAGTGTCTGCAGCTCAGAGAGCCTCAAAGGAATGAGGCAACAGCTGACCAGGGCACCCGGAGTGTCCCGGGCGCCCCCAAGGTAAAAACAAAACACAAGAAAGCAAAGCAAGCTTCGACAGCTACTGTCCTGGGCGCCCCCAGTGCTCCGGGCGCCCCCAATAGCAAGCCATCGAAGCACAAGCCAGCGAAGCCAAGGGATAAGGTTTGACCCGGTCAACCCGGGCGCCCCCAGTGTCCCGGGCGCCCCAGTCAAGATCTGATCTCGAGTTTGAAGGGATCAGAAGCTGACCGAGACCGAGGTGGATCGAGTGACACGTGGGAGGGGGGGGGCGCCCCCGACGTTCCGTGCGCCCCCAGGGCTATATAAAGGGCCCTCGACCCCAAGGCTCAACACAACAATTTCATTCAACGCTTCTACGCTATTTTGCTCCCGCGCTCTGCTCCGGAAACCTTCCAACTCGAGCCAACGACGTCCCGCTGCTCCGAAAAAGACAACATACATCGGACGTCGGTAAAAGAACAGTTGATTTCTAATTTACTGCACTTATTCTGTAATCAATAAACTGTTTTTGCGCCTCATATAGAATTGCCAAAAGTAAACGGTCAACGACCGTGGGCCTTGGAGTAGGAGTCGACCTAGGCTCCGAACCAAGTAAAAATAATTGTGTTTGCGTGTGTTGTGTTTTAATTTCCGCTGTGCAATTTCTCTTAAATTTAAATCTGAACGTTTTCCGATATTCACCCCCCTCTATCGGTTCTCTCGATCCAACAGATATATCTTTGCAGAAATGTTTCAGCACAACCTACCCGTTGTTTTTTAACGACGACGATTTTTCCTATGAGGAAAATAATGAAATATTATATAGAAAATTATCTTATCATCAAAATGAGTTTTAACTGGTCCCAAACTCCAAATGACACTCCAGTTCTTTTTGAAAACGGGATAAACGACGATAAGAAAAAGGCTTAAGTTAATGTTAGAGTCACAACTACATTGTAGTTCGGGCTAACATAAGAACAACCGATCAAAGTCGGTCAGTTCAATATCGCTAAACAGTTATGGGAGAAACTAATTGAACTACATGAAAGTTCAGCTGACTCAAGAGTTGCTAAAAAGGATCTATTACTAAGTCAACTTCAAAACATCCAAATGAAAGAGCGTGAAATAGTAAGTCAGCTACATAACTGCTTTAAAGAGATACTAAATGATATCCATGGAATTGGCGCATAGCTAAACAATTGCGACTTAACAGGTATGCACTTACTAAAGACTACCTTGTGGACAATTATGGTTGATGCGTACTAAGTGTCTAAGGACTTGTCTACCATTAATCTAGATGATTTATCTGTGATTTCAAACTTATGAACAAAATAATCTCGATTAAAATGATAAAGAGTATAATTTTGCAAATAACTCCAAATCAAAATCTAAATCCAAGGAAGAAATTGAGTTAGAATCCGAGTCTGAATCAATATTTGACGAAGAAGATCTCTCTTCAGAAGTCGCACACATAATTAAAAGGATGATCCGATGGAGAAATTCACTAAAGATTCGTGAACAAAGAGATCTCGAACATGGATCTAGTAAACGTTCGATGCTTCAAATGAAAGAAGAAAGGATACTTCAAAACCAATTACCCCTTATTACATGAGAAAGAAAATTAGCCTAAAAAAGACAAAAAAAAGAGAGAAGACATTAAAGATAATTTGGGATAAGTTATCATTCAAATCTGACTCAAACCATGCCAACTTACTGGCATTAACCGCAATCTAAGAAGATTCAAGTTCAAAAAAGAGTCAGAGTACAATTCAACATCAGATTCAAGTCAGGTCAATGACAAATGAGTTAGTTGAGGAGGTAACTAATCCAATTACTGAAAAATTATATGCTACCGTTATGTATTTGACTAAGACTAACTAAATACAAATTCAAAGTTAAAGACTTACTTAAGGAGGTCAAAGTTTTAAAGAAAGGACTAACTTAGACTCATTGACTTAAGCTAGTTAAGTTGAAACCTCAATTTAGGTGTCAAAACTTGAGGAAAAGAATTCTAATTAAAAAAAAACTAAGTTAGTAAGTTAAAATCTACTTTGAGCAAGTTCACATCTAGGCTAAAATTTTTGAATATGATGTGCTGCTTAAATTTGAATTTAATTCGAATCAAAATCATATTTCTGACCTAACATTAGTTAAAAAATGTTAGAAATAAGATTGCTTATGTTCCAAATCATGCTTAATTAACCAAGTAAAAAATAACTGCTTTTGGGCCCCAAAATAACATATTCATGTGATAAATGTTAAACCCAATTGTTAAATTGAAATATGTCAGAGCTCCAACTTAAAGGAAGATATTATTTTGAACGGCTAGAGGAGGATTGTTTTTATTTTCATGTTTATTATTTTGAATACATGATTTCAAAATTATAATATTTTAAAATTAAGGTACCAGTCGACTGAGATAGGTATTAGTCGACTATCTCCATATGAAAATATTTCCACAGAATTTCCAGTCGATTGGTCTTCTGCACCAGTCGACTAGCACTAATCTGTTTTAAATTTCAATCTTTTGAGTTGAAATTCAGAAATACGTCAAAAATTTTAGAAAATTTAAAAAAAAATGAAATTTTGTAAATATATTTCTTTTGATATTCTCTAACGGGGAAAAATATGTTTTAATGAAAAATCAAAATATTTTTAATTTTTTGACTAAAACTCAAAAACTTGAGAAATCTTCAACTTTGTATCAAGTTTAAGCCATAGTTTTGAAATCATATGTTTTTCAAATTAATACACTAGCAAATAAAACATAGAATTGTTTTCAAAACATTTACAATGTCTAACTAAAAAAACAATGATGAACCAGGCAACAGGCAAATTGAACCTGGGGTGATCGGCCAGGCCCCACGGAAGTTTCCCATCGATCACCAGGATAAATCGGGATACATGGTTGACTTATCCTTAAATTCTCTAACCCTTAAGGATTGATTTTGACACCCAATAGAAATGCTTCTTAATTGAGTTGACCAAATATTCCTTAGAGATCCATTTCCTATCTAGGGTCTTAGGTTTTGATTGTCCTCTAACAAGTAAATATTGATAGGTCTTTTCATTGCTAGAATCGTTATATCCTAAACCCGTTTTCTTAAAACTTACTCTTTGGCTCCGAATGATCATGTCTAAGATTTTTGAGCCAATTTCAAACTTCTTAAGGGCTTCAGTAAGGTTATTCACCTTTTCCCTTAATTTCTTATTTTCCTCTTCTAAACATGAATCATTTAGACTAGAAGAAGAGGGAATATGCATACCATCACTAAGTATCATGGATTCTATTTTTTCATTAAGCATGCAAATTTTATTTTTCAAACATTTAATTTTCTTTCTAGCTTTAAATAAATCATCATTAGTGCTAGAAATTATTTTTAACTAAAGTAGTAGTGGGTAGGTTGTATACCTCATTTACGGAGACGTCCGAATCCGAAGTTTGACCTCCCCCTTCACTTGAGCTCCCTTCATCTTCACTTGAGCTCTTTCCTTCCTCAATCAGATGACGTAGAGACAATATCTTCAATTCCCATTAGAGCAAAATGGGATATATGGTGTTCTGCCTCTTCCAATAATGAAGGATCATCCGATGTTGGCTTTAAATTTTAGACCTTCTTGCCCTTTTATTTTATTTTCTTCTTTTCTTTCTTCTTTTTCTCTTCTTCTTCAAAAGGGGACAATCATCCCTTATGTGTCCTGCCTCTTGACAATTGTAACATATTATTTTTCTTCTTCTACTTGAGTTCCTTAGGCTTTTCCTAATTTTAGATTTGTTAGTTGAAAAGTGTTTAAAAGTTTTTCTCCTTTTTCTTACCATGTATGCTTTTTCATCACTATCCATGAAGGCGCTTGATTTTTCCGAATCGGATGATGAGGTCTTTTTCTTCTTACCCTTACCCTTATTTGTCACAAGAGTTACTTCTTTTGGTTTGTAGACTTCTCTATTCAATTCTTCAATCCGAGTTTCATGCAACTCTATGGTTGAGAAGAATTCATCTAGAGAACTTTTCTCAAGATCCTTTGATATGTAGTATGAGTCCACCATTGAGCTCAAATTTATGGTTCTTTGGAAGACATTGATGACTTTCATCAAGATGTCTCGATTGGAGATTTGTTCACCTACACTTGTTAGTCCATTTAAAATATCCTTAATTCTAGAATGTAAACTAGATATTTTTTCTCCTTTATCAAACTTGATGTTGTTGAGTTGAGATCGGAGAAGGTTTCTCTTTGCCAATTTTACTTCCGATGTGCTTTCATGAAGCTCTACTAGTTTATCCCATAAATACTGGGCACTTGTCTAGTTTCCAATCCTTATTATCTCTTGTTGAGGAAGCATACTTAAAAGATGATGCAAGACTTTTGAATTGCTAAATGATCATCCTTTTGCTTCTTGCTTCACCTTATCTTTTCTAGTGGCTTGTTTTCTTGATCCCTAGGCACTTCAAAACCCTTTTCCATAACTAACATTATATCGAAATTGGGGATATGCGACTGAGGTGAAAGCTTGGTAAATGCTTAGTCCTTCAAACCACTCCCTGAGTTTGCGCCCTACAAACTGTCTGTCATGATCCGACACCAATTTATAAGGAATGTCATACCTGCAGACTATATCCTTCCACAGGATCTTTATCATGGCGACCTCCGTGATGTGCACAAGCGACTCAGCCTCAACCCATTTGGAGAAGTAGTCGACCAGTACTAATAGGAATTTCTTCTGCCGAGGTCCGATCGGGAAAGGACCTACAATATCGATTCCCCATTGATCGAAGAGGCATGAGACAGTGGAGGCTCGAAGTAGTTCGGTCGGGCGATGAGTGATATGTTGATGCTTTTGACAGGCTTCACATCTGGCAATAAATTTGATAGCATCTGCTTGCAGTGTGGGCCAAAAATATTTGGCCAGAATAATCTTTCTAGCTATGGATCTTCCCCCAATATGACTTCCACATATGTCTTCGTGAACCTCTAGCATGATGTAGTCGACCTTCTCTGGACCAATACACTTGAGCAACGGTCGGACAAATGCTCTTTTATATAACTGATCTCCGACCAGCGTAAATCTTGCAGCCCTACGACGGAAGAACCGAGCTTCCTTATCACTCGCCGACATGGATCCCCTGCGTAGGAACTCTATATAAGGTTCTCTCCAGTCAGGTAATATAGTACCAGCAGCTTCTTCTTCGATTTGGGTCACGGCTCCTTCCGGAGCGCTAGACTCTTCCAGCGTCCATAATGTAAGGGAGCTCGCTAATTTGGCTAGCTTATCTGCCTTGACATTATCAACTCGAGATATCTTCTGCAGAACAACTTCAGTGAAAGAAGACCTCAGTTGATCATATATTGTCACATACCTCTGCAGGTGTTCATTTTTAACTTCGAACTCTCTTTTTAGCTGTTGAGCTACGAGCTGAGAATCCGAGAGCATGATAACCCGAGGAGCTCCCACTTGCTTGGCAGCGTGGAGCCCCGCTAGGATCGTCTCATATTCGGCTTCATTATTAGTGGCTCGGAAGTTGAGTCGGATAGATGACTGCAATACATCTCCTCTGGGAGAAATCATCAAAACTTCGACCCCACTATGCTTGTAGTTGGAGGAGCCATCAACATAAATTTTCCACACTTCATCAGCTTCAGGTCCTGGAACAACCTCGACCATAAAATCAGCTAACGCTTGAGCCTTGATAGCAGTACAGGGGTGGTATTCAATTTCATGTTTGCTCAACTCTGTTGTCCACTTAATCAATCGTCCCGAGGCCTTTGGATTTGTGAGGATAGGCCCGAGTGGACTATTAGTGAGCACCACAATGGGATGCGCCAAAAAATATAGTCTCAGTCTTCGGTCCATCAGTACTAAGGCATAAGCCAGCTTCTCCAGGATAGTATATCGAGTTTCTGCATCTTTCGGGTGGTACCTAAAGAAATAGATGGGATACTGAGTAGAACCCTCTTCCTGAATAAGCGCAGAACCCACGACTTGCTTAGCTGCAGACAAGTAGACAAACAATATTTCTCCCTCCAACAACTTATATAGGATGGGGAGTTCAGAGAGATGTGCTTTTAAATCTGTAAAAGCCCTCTCGCATTGATTATCTCATTCGAATTTGATAGCTTTTCTCAGAATATTGAAGAATGACAAAGTTCTGTCAGCAGATCTGGAGATGAACCTGGGCATAGTCGTAATTATGTCATTAAGCCGCTGTACGTTTTTGAAATTGTGAGGGGATGAAATGTTGAGAATGACTTTCACTTTCTCTGAATTAGCCTCAATTCCTCTTTCTATCACAATGTACCCGAGGAACCAACAACTTTTCACCCCAAACAAACATTTAGTGGGGTTTAGTTTCAGTCCATTGACCCTCAAGGTAGCGAATGCCTCCTCTAGGTCAGCTATCATCCTTCCCCTTCTTCGTCTTGACTAGGATATCATCTACATACACTTCAATATTCTTCCCGATCTGGTGACGGTAAACCTTATCCATCATTTGCTGATAGGTTGCCCCTGCATTGCGCAACCCGAATGACATAACATTATAGCAGTAAGTGTCATCTGCCGTTACGAAACTAACCTTCTCTTGGTCTTCTCGAGCAAGGGGAACCTGGTGGTACCCCTGATATGCATTCAACATTGAAATAAACTCACAGCTGGAAGTCAAATCTACCAGTTGATCAATAGAGGTAAGGGGTAACAGTCTTTAGGACAGACTTTATTTAAATCATGAAAATTAATACAAACCCGCCATTTACCCCTGGGCTTCGAGACTAGTATAATGTTCGCTAGGCAGGTCGGGAATTGAACTTCTCTGATATGCCCGACCTTCAACAGCTTTGCGACCTCTTCCTTGATTATCTTGTCTTGCTCTGGCGCAAAGTATTTTCGCCTCTGCTTCACCGGTCGGGCTCCTAGGTGATATGCAACCGATGCGTGGGCAAGGCAGGGGGACTCCCTTAATTTCTTCAGTAGCACATGCGAACGCATCCTGATGGTCCATCAAGCAGCTAATCAGTCAGCTTCTAAGTTCTGGCACAAGATCAGTAGCAATTCTTGTAATTCCTCCAGCTTGTTGAGGATGAATTTGGACTTCTTCGCTTTCGACCTCCCTGTATTCCTCTTTGACTCTTTCTTTTTCTCGGGGATTGGCCAGGTCAATTTGCAAGGTTTCACGTGTTCTCGGATTCTTGCGGGCTTCTGTTCTAAACTCCCCACTATAGCATCGTCGGGAAGCCAGTTGGTCTTCTTTGACTTCAGTCACTCGCTCTCCCACCAGGAATTTGATCATTTGATGGTAGACTGAGACAACCGCCTGAAATAGGCTGAGTGTCAGTCGCCCCAAGATAGTGTTGTAGGACGATGGGGCATCAACGATCATGAAGGAATTCCTCCTTGTCCTCTGTAGCATGTCGTCCCCTAGCGACAGAGACAGGGAAATCTGTCTAATTGATTGTACTCTATATCCGATGAAGCCGAAGAGCGGAGTGGAGACAGGATGCAACTTTTCCTCATTGACTTGCATCTAGTCCAGAGCCACCTTGTACAGGATGTTAACGGAACTACATGTATCCACAAAGATTCGTTTAACCTCGTAATTAACTATTCGGGCGAGGATTACCAGTTCATCTTCATGGGGGGTTTCCACGTCCTCCAGATCGTTAAGGGCGAAGGAGATAATAGGGCTCTGACGCTTCTCTTTGTCCGTCTCGATGGCGTAATTTTTCAGCCGGCGAGTATGAGCCTTTCTTGCTCGATGAGAGTCCCCTCCAGTCGGACCTCTTGAGATTACTCTCACATGGCCCGAGGGAGGTCCGCGAGTCGGAGCCTTGCCTTTCTTGAGATCCCATTCAAGGGAGATAGACTGGTGGGACACTATCTCCCGACTTCTTCCTATAGAGGGTGATCGGGACCGACGTCTGGATCTGTCCTCCCCCGATTGTCGTCGATGAGGGGAAGGGCTTCAGCGAGAAGATCGTCGTCGATACCCTACTTTGTTCCACCTTTTGTGGGGATTGGCGTCCACATCCTTAGATCTTCTATTTTTCAAGGTGTAACACTATTCTGTAGAGTGCATTGTGCTGTCGTGGAAGTCACAGTACTTCTTCAGTGGCTCGGGTCCCTCGGTGTCGATCGTCTCCACTAACCTCTTCTTGCCAGCCCAGTGATCCTTCCCGACGCGAGGATCTTTTGCCCGAGTTGGAGCGGGTGGTTCTCTCCTCTCGGATTGTATCGAGATTTGGATAGGGACTCCTGCCGAATCTTTGCGATGGGCATGCTGCACCTCCTCAACATTGGCGTACTTGACCGACCGCCCCAATAAGTCATCGAAGCTGACCGGTGATTTCTTCACCAGCGACCGAAAGAAATCTCCTTCGGAGAGTCCTTGCGTGAAGGCGCTGATAAGAATCTCTGAGGTGGTCATTGACACGTCCTACGCCACTCGATTAAACAGTTGGATATAGTTCTTCAGCGGTTCTTTGCTCTTCTGCTTAAGGGCAAACAAGTTCAAAGTCGTCTTCTAGTATCGCCGACTGTTGGCGAAGTGGTGTAGGAAGATGATTTTAAACTCCAGAAAGGAGTTTATCGAATTTTGTGGTAGCCTCTGAAACCATCTCTGAGCGGCCCCTAATAAGATGTTCAAGAACACCCGGCACTTCACATCATCTGTGTATTGGTGTAACAGAGTCGCGTTCTCGAACTTGCAGATGTGGTCCTCCGGATCCGTCTTCCCATCGTAATCAGTAATTCTTGGACCGCGAAATTGTTTGGGCATGAGATCCGTTACGATGCCCGGAGAAAAAGAGTAGATGGAGACTTCAGGAGAGTTTTGGAGACATCAATCTTCTCCGGTCCCTCCTCCTGTCGTAAAACGCTGGAGGCGATGGAATGCACCCTCTCTATTTCTCCCATGGAATCTCGCTTGGGCACTGGGGTTGTCATTGCCGGTCCCGCCGGTGGCGAGACGGATATTTGATTTTAGTGGTGCGATGCCGACATTCTTGGGATTTCGGCCTGCACCGGAGCCGCTCATTGCGAGGTGGCTTGCTTAATCTAATGCTGCTCCAGCGCTCCTCTGACGGCGTTGGCGACTAAACGATCCAACTCCTCCCACGTCAGAATGATGGGTTGCCCCTCTGGATCTGCCATCATGGTGTTCCTTCTGGTGCTTTAATGTTCTCACAGACGGCTCCAAACTTGTTCCGGAAGCTAACGACGGGGATATCTAATCACCAAAGCGCAGCCCACGGTGATGATGACGGGGAGAGGATGTTCACGCCTATGAGATTAACACGAGCGTTAAAGGGGAAGCACCGGAAGGTTTTCCGGTAGAACCCTCTATGACGCTCAAGTCACAACTCTCTCTTTTTCGGAGAACAACGAGAAATCAAAAGTGTTCTAAGTATTGAAAGCTTATCCCTTTACCTGGGTGTCGAGACATCTTATATACCTGATGTCATTATCGCATGTGCCCCTATGTTATTTAATCATCGATTACTTGATAGCTATTTTCTTTTGGTAACGTTCACTGCGATTATTAAGGCCTTAATTACCGTACATTGCGAACAGTAATTACCTGATAACTTTCCTATTCTGGAAGGAGAAACGGGTACTTGAAGTCTGACTTTCTTATCCCTACGTTGATCTTTGGACTCTACTCTCCCGAGTTAGTCTCGGAGTCTCATCTCTCGAGCTGACCTCGGAGCCTTCGTCCGTTCTCCCGAGATAGTCTCGGGAGCCCGGTCCCCGATCTGACCTCAGGGGCTTTCTTCCATTCTCTCGAGATAGTTTTGGGAGCCCGATTCCCGGCCTGATCTCGGGACATTGGTTCGGCGAGTCCTGCCACGTAGTTTTTTCGTATCACGTATCTATTTTGGGATGCTCATCCCTATCAAGTACAAACTTATATATCATTATAGATTTTTATTTAATTAAACTTAAATAAAAGCAAATCGTATATTACTCTTGAGAATCGTATATTCCTTAAAAGGTGTTGAGCAGATTATGTTTTATGTTTTATCATTTTTCCGATAATATCGGGTTCGGATTCGGGTTTCACTACACCACCACATCCGACGTCACTGATCTCGTCCACAGCGGCCACATGGCGACACCCGACATCTGATCCCTGCCCCACAAAGTGGGACCCATGTTTCGACAGCCACGTGGGCCTCTGGGCTACCGTCAATAATTTCTCATCCTCTCTACTTTTGCCGGCCCCTGCGTTCTAGAGCCCACGTGCACCCGCTCCTCACATGAGCCGCCCCACTCCACCAATCCAACGGTTCAACGATGGCGTTGCCTCCAATTTAACACTTACCAACCGTCTGATCCCCACCTCTCCCCCGGGATATAACCACCCGCCCTCTTCACCCAAACGCACCGATCACGCCACTATAAACATAACAGAGCAAGAAATAGAAGAAGTGGCCATGGATTGCGGCTTGCCTCCTCCTCTCTATCTCCCGATCTCCTCCTTCCTCCTCCTCTCCTTCCTCCTCTTCTACCTCAACCAAGCCTTTGCCACTCTCAACACCTTCCTCATCCCCGCCGTCGGATTAGCTGCCGTTTCCTCCCTGTTCGCCTTCTTCCGCCTCCTCAAGCTCCGACCCTCCCGAAGAGTCCTTCCTGTCGTATGGTCCATCGGAAACGATGCCGCTGGAAGTGATTCAAATAGAGGGGTTTCAGGATCCGCGACGAGGATCGCGCGCGAAGACGTGGTGTTCTACGGCAACGGGGACGTGTACGAGGGTGAGTTGCGGAAGGGTAGGTGCTCCGGGAGCGGGGTGTATAAATTCTACGGAAAAGGGATCTATGAAGGGGATTGGGTCGATGGGAGGTATGAGGGATACGGGATCGAGAGTTGGGCCAGGGGCAGCCGGTACCGTGGGCAGTATCTCCAGGGATTGCGTCATGGATTCGGGGCCTACAGGTTCTATAGCGGCGATTGCTACGCCGGTGAGTGGGTCGGAGGGCAGAGCCATGGCAATGGCGTGCAGAGTTGCTCCGATGGAAGCTACTACGCTGGGGAGTTCAAGTGCGGGGTCAAGCACGGCTTTGGTCGTTATTGCTTCAGGTAGATATTGATCCTTTCCTCCAATAAGGCTGTTATGGCTTTCTCTTCCTTGCTGCATGTTTTATGTGGGAAATTTTGTTGCCGTTCGGTAGTGTATTGGATCTCAGAGGTCGATGTGGATCTGATCGTGAATTTTGATAGCTTGTTCCGAATCAAATTAATCAGCTGAACGATTTTTTTGGTTATACATCATTTTTTTCCTCGTTCTAATTTTGTGATTGACACAGTTGTACTTGGTGTGGAGTGATTTTTTTTTATAGCTGCCGTATCATTTTGATTTTTGGTGTTGAGATTTCCATGAATATTCTGTTGGAGATAAATACATGAGGTGATTAATCCCTTGTGTAACTGGTTGTTTGCTTAAATCTTAGTCTTGCTATGTTCCCACAAGTCACAACTTCTCTTGAGGTGTATGTAACTTATAGAAATCGTCGTAGTTGGCAATCTATCAACGATTACTGTGAAAGCGTGCATAATCTTTTTCCTTGCTCGAATCTCGCTTGTTTGTTGTGGACTAAATGTTTAGACGTGTTGGCAATTGATGCTTGCTTGGTTCATTACAGGAATGGTGATACCTATAGCGGTGAGTATTTTGGAGACAAGATCAATGGCTTTGGGGTGTATAAATTTGCTAATGGTCATTGCTATGAGGGTTCATGGCATGAAGGACGAAGACAGGGCTTTGGGACATATACATTCCGGCATGGTGAAAAAAGATCCGGCGAGTGGGACAATGGCATTTTGAAGTGTAGCCTTGTCCCATCAGACCCGGCAATTGAACGATCCGTCGAGGTGTGCATCCTGAACTAGCAATGGTTTTCAAATCATGTTATTGGTGCCATTTTAACACGTATTTGGCCTATTGTTGTAGGCTGCAAGAAAGGCTGCAGAAAATGCCAACCTTCTCCCACGGGTGGAGGACCAAGTTAGAAAGACTGTATCAGCTGCAAATAAAGCAGCCACAGCTGCTAGAGTTGCTGCAATTAGAGCTATTCAAAACAATAAGAAAGGAAAGTTTTGCGACATATAATGCTAGATTAAACCTCATAAGTGAGCCAACCTATTCATGGTAGGCTAATACCTGCCTTGCTGTCTGAAAGGATTTGGAGGATGAATATGAATGATATTCAAGAAATTGACAGTGATGCCAGAAATCCTTATTAAAACATGCCCATGATCCCATGACTGTGACATGCTCACATGTAGTTGATAGCAGGCAAACACCCGCCTGATCTGAGTTGAGAATGTGTGTGAGAGAAACTTAAGATTCTGAATGACAACAAATGTCCAGAATCTTTTTTATATACAACCATTTTCTGTTGTATGTAAATGTTGATAAGCCCACAGGCAGACTATTTGAATAGTATTTTTTTTCAGATCTGCCTCTGTTCTTCATGTTCTCTTGTTTTCACCACATCTGCCTCTGTTCTTCATGTTCTCTTGTTTTCACCACTTTAACCATATTCTGCGGCATGTGTGAAAAACAGACACTTTTTGTGTTATAATAATATTAATAAACTATTATCGAGTATAATAATATCACGTGCTCACGTGAAATAACAAATTCATCATGCCCTGGATGCTGGCTAATTTGTTTCTTAACTATTTCATTGGTTTTCCTCTTTTTTTTTTGACTTGGTAGGAGATCTCTTTTCAATTCTCTAGCATTTCTGAAGGGATCTTCGCTGCTTTGTTTGAGTTCATACTGCTTTAGAACTTGGATGTGGAACATAATTCAAAAGCTGTGGTCTGTAGTTTCATCTCACAATTTTCAACCAACTTCCAACTACTCTCACCTGTAAGCTACTAAATATTTGATGAAGGTCACAATGCCATATGTATCATGCAAGCCTTTTGACCTTGTTTGCGTTTGATCTTTATTGTTTCAGGTGTGAATTGTCCGATTTTGCTAATTTTCAGAACAGAACACCATGTCAACAGAATACTGCCCTGCTCACTTGTGAAGGAGATTTAATTTGCTACGGTAACAATTTTATTTACCTATTACGGGTTGTTGCCTCATCTAAACATCATTAATTTTGGATCAATACTGCAATTCTTTACTCTTATTTTTTTTTTCACATGGAAGACTTGAATGCATGCTGAGGTTATCAGCGTCACTACGCTTTAATGTGTTCATGTTCCTTCATCAGCTGCTCCTCTTTGATCCATGTTATGTTCGTTGGACCTTTGTGATGTCGCTAACATCTATTGTGTGGTGGTTTTGTTAATTCTGAAACCAAATATTCTGCTTGATCGCATTGGATTACTAGTATTTAATCTATAAGCAGAAGATTTATGATTAGTTTACTCACTTATTTCAACTTCATATTGCGATCGTGCAACTCAAATTTGATTTTATGGTAAATGAGTGCCATTTGGTGGCACTTATCCTTTTGTAGGACGTCATATGTGGCAAGTATATCCATTAATTGGGCCGGAATATTAAAATGCTTTTGAGTTAAAAGAAGGTGTTAAGTAGCTTTCATTCTTTTTTGTTTCATTTACATCACGCCCTTATTTGTTTACATTGAATCCATGAGTTGTTTCAATTGATTAGTTGAAGTTGGAACTTGAAATCAGTGTTCTGAAGGAATTGGTGACGCAGCTCTTTCAGAACATCCTTTTTTTTCTGACTGAAGAAAAAAAGGTAAATGATTTGAACTGAGACTGATAAAAATATTAGATGTGTAAAAGTATATGCAATCTATTTCATGTTTATTAAATATAAACTGGCACACAGCTTTATTGTTTATGTCAATTTTGTCTGCATCCAGAAGTGTTCAAACAAGAATTGGTCTCCTAAATATGTTGTACTAAAAGTAAAACTATGTTATTTGTTTACCCATAAACTTCTCTTTGGACAACATTGAATTATAAGTTCAATCAAAGCCACAAACTATACTTCAAAAACTCATACATGGAGAAAACCACAAAAATGCATTTGATTTTCCAAAAAGCTCAATCAAAGCCCTTGTATTCAAAGACTTCAAAACCGGCTAGATTTTGATGGTTCATACCGTTAAAATACCCCAACTAAACTCAGTTTTTCGCCTGGTTTATTTAGGTCATTCTCTTTGTTGGTCCTAGTCAGTTCTCTACTGTTTTCACCTCTCCATTCACCTACACTGGAGGAGAAGAAGACAGACAAGCATCTTCTTTGCTTCTGAGTTTCAGCTCCTTTCTGCCCTTAACAACCGAGGATAATTCAATATACATTGAGGCCCTGCAATTACAGAGGAGACAAATGTTGGATACCTTGGATATCTATTATGAATGGAAAGGGAGGTGGTGGGACTTTAGTCCCACATTGAAACTTTTCATTCATCTTTATTGTGAATGGAAAGAGAGGTGGTGGGACTTTAGTCCCATATTGGAATTTTTCATTGAATGGAAAGTGAGGAGAAGAATAAAGGGACTCCCTTGTGAGTGGGGCTTTAGTCCCACATTGAGAGTTTTAAGGTAAAATGTTTGGTTTATATTGTATCACAAGCATGGTAGTTGTGAACAAATGCTAAGGGAGAGGCTCTCTCACACGCGTGGGTGCGCAGGGGGGTGCAAATCTAGGGCTCGGATTTTTACTTAACCAAGTGAACTCGTGTGTAATTTTGATTAATGCGAGATCAGTAACCCCCAAACGTTTGGATCTGGTCGGGTAAATGTCAGTAAATGACGATTAATTCGTCATTTACTCCTGCGGGGGTCTGAGCCTATATAAAGAGGGGCTGCTGATAGCAGTTGGATACATCCGCTCCGACTCCACCTCCCAGTCGGGTATATCCTTAGTTCGCCACGAGTAACGAGTGCTCCATTGTCCCCGTGGTCTGTTGTTGTATCTTGAGAGACAGAAGTCCATCTGAGCCTCGAAGCACCGCCTACTTGGGAGATCCCAGTCGGGAAACTCCACTCGAAAATTCTAGTTCGGGAATTCCACTCAACCTTCCACTCGGGCTCGCTCGGTCACTCGGGAGCCTCGCTCGGGAACCTCGCTCGGGAGCTCGCTCGGTCACTCGGCAATGCCGCTCGGGAGCTCACTCGGGCTCGCTCGGTCACTCGGCAATACCGCTCGGGAGCTCACTCGGTCTTCCACTCGGGAGCTCGCTCGGTCACTCGGCAATACCGCTCGGGAGCTCACTCGGTCTTCCACTCGGGAGCTCGCTCGGTCACTCGGCAATACCGCTCGGGAGCTCACGCGGCCACTTGGGAGCTCACTCGGCCATTTCGCTCGGGAGATTGCAGACTGCAATTTGGAGCTCGGGCCACTCAACAGAGATAAGTTGGAATTAATTTTATAATTTTAATTTAGTGTAAAATCTTGGAATTTCCTCCAACAATCTTGAAACAGACTCCATTCTGTTGAGATGACCACGGAACGTGTTGAGGTGAAACAGACTCATCACCAGACCCCCTCCGCCCCGATTGGGAATGCTCCGATCAACCATGGGGAAAAGCCAGAGAAGTTCACTGGGCTGAACTTCAATAGGTGGCAGCAGAAGATTCTTTTCTATCTGACCACGCTCAATCTGGCTCAGTTCTTGACTGAGGACCCTCCCAAGCAGGCTGAGGCTGCTGAGGTGGAGGCATGAACTCATTCTGAGTACCTATGCCGAAACTACATCCTCAACTGCTTGGCCGACTCGCTGTATGCTGTGTACAGCACGAAGAGAACGGCCAAAGAGCTATGGGAGTCCTTGGACAAGAAGTACAAGCCGGAGGATGCTAGGGCCAAGAAGTTCATCGTGGGCCGATTCTTGGACTACAAGATGGTTGACTCTAAGACAGTGATCAGCCAAGTCCAGGAGCTTCAGGTGATCTTACATGAGATCCACTCAGAAGGTATGGTTCTGAGTGAAACCTTCCAAGTAGCAGCCATCATTGAGAAGCTGCCCCCCCCGGCTGGAAGGATTTCAAGAACTACCTGAAGCACAAGCGGAAGGAAATGAACGTGGAGGAACTTGTTGTGCGACTTCGCATCGAAGAAGACAACAAGGGATCAGAGAGAAAGATGTTCTCTCAGGCTACTGTGAAAGCCAACGTGATCGAGCACGGACAAAGCTCGAAACGGAAGAATTCTAAATCTTCCAAGCTGAGACCCAAAGGAGGCATCACCAAGAAGTTCTCTGGGAAGTACTACAACTGTGGCAAAGTGGGTCACAAGTCTTCGGAATATAAGAAACCGAAGAAGCAGGAGGCCAACCTAAACGAGGGACCAGAAATGGAGGACCTCTGTGCCGTGGTCTCTGAATTGAACCTGGTGGGTTCAAACCCACGACAATGGTGGATCGATACTGGAGCCACCAGACATGTATGCTGCAATAATTTTGAAGAAATTAGTGGAGAGAAGCTGTTCATGGGGAACTCGGCAACCTCGGACATCGTGGGTCAAGGGAAGGTGGTGCTGAAGATGACCTCGGGCAAGGACCTGACTCTCACCAATGTGCTGTATGTTCCGGAGATTCGAAAGAATCTAGTGTCCGGATCACTATTAAGCAAGCATGGCTTTCGCATTGTGTTTGAGTCCGACAGAGTTGTTCTGTCGAAGAAGGGAATGTTTGTGGGAAAGGGCTATGTATCTGATGGGCTCTTTAAGCTCAGTGTAATGGCCATTACGTCTAAGATAAATAAAAATGAAAGCTCTTCCACGTATATGCTTGAGTCTTCTTATTTATGGCATAGTAGACTAGGACATGTGAACTACGATGTGATTCGTAGATTAATAAACATGCAAAGCATACCGACATTCCACCTTGACCTGAAACACAAGTGTGAGACTTGTGTTGAAGCGAAGTTGACTAGGTCATCCTTTCAACACGTTGAAAGAAGCACCGAACCACTCGGCCTAATTCACACCGACGTATGTGACCTTAAAGGCACACCGACACGTGGTGGGAATAAGTACTTCATCACTTTTGTAGATGATAACACAAAATATTGTTATGTGTATCTTCTCAAAAGCAAGGATGAAGCTATAGAGAAATTCGTTCTCTATAAGAATGAGGTTGAAAACCAACTTAATAAGAAAATTAAGGTGGTTCGAAGTGACCGAGGTGGTGAATACGTATCACCATTCGTTGAGTTGTGTGCTGAACATGGGATCAGACACGAAACAACAGCTCCTTATACCCCACAGCAGAATGGGATTGCTGAGCGAAAGAATCGAACTCTTAAGGAGATGATGAATGCACTTCTATTGAGCTCTGGACTACCAGACTCCATGTGGGGGGAAGCTGTGTTAACAGCTAATTACCTTTTAAATAAGGTCCCTCGAAAGAAAATAGATAAGAGCCCTTATGAGTTATGGAATGGAAGACAATCATCCTACAAATTCTTGCGAGTGTGGGGGTGTCTTGCCAAAGTTTTGGTGCCTGATCCGAAAAGGGTTAAGATAGGACCAAAAACTGTTGATTGCATATTTATTGGATATGCACAAAACAGCAGTGCATATCGGTTTTGTGTGTATGAGTCACAAATATCGGATATACACAAGAACTCGATAATAGAATCGAAAAATGCCTCATTCTTCGAGCATGTATTTCCATATAAGACCCGAGAGGATGCTAACACGTCAAAACGGGTGAAGGAAATATCAGAGGAAGAAGAAGAGGAAGATGAACCAGTTGAGACTGCGCCTCGGCGGAGTAAGAGAGCTCGGGTGGAAAAATCTTATGTATCAGATTTTATCGCTTTCATACTGGAAGGTGACCCCAAAGCTACTCAGAAGCTATGAATTCTTCTAAAGGACCTCACTGGAAAGAGGCAATTACATCTGAGATAGAATCTATCTTGCAAAATCACACGTGAGAACTTGTGGGCCTTCCTCTGGGAAGTAAAGCATTAGGTTGCAAATGGATTTTCAAGAAGAAGATAAGATCAGATGGCACAATTGACAAATATAAGGCCAGGTTGGTAATTAAAGGTTACCGACAGAAAGAAGACCTTGATTATTTTGATACATATTCTCCTGTGTCGAGAATAACGTCTATTAGAGTGCTGTTGACTATTGTTGCTCTATGGAACCTGGAAATACATCAGATGGATGTAAAAACTGCCTTTCTAAATGGAGATTTAGAAGAGGAAATCTACATGGAGCAACCTGAGGGGTTTTCTGTGCCAGGACAGAATAACCAGGTTTGCAAATTGGTGAAGTCTTTATACGGCTTGAAGCAAGCACCAAAGCAGTGACATGAGAAATTTGATAATATCATGCGTGAAGGTGGATTCAAAATCAATAAATGTGATAAATGTGTCTACTCGAAAGCTAAAGAAGATGACTTTGTCATCTTGTGCTTATATGTAGATGACATACTTATCATTGGGAGTAATGATAAGATAATCAAATCCACGAAAGACATGTTGAACTCAAGATTTGACATGAAAGACATGGGTCTAGCTGATGTGATTCTAAGAATCAAGATTCTTAGAACAGCTGAAGGACTTGCTCTTAGTCAGTCCCACTACGTGGACAAGATTCTTGAGAAATTCACCAATGGTGAAACTGCGTTGGCATGAACGCCGATAGATACAAGCCAACATCTATTGAAAAACTGAGGCGAAAGTATCTCTCAGGTAGAGTACGCTCGGGTAATTGGAAGTATGATGTACTTGATGAATTGTACACGACCAGACTTAGCCTACGCAGTAAGCAAACTGAGTTGATACACGAGTAATCCCGGTGTTGAGCACTGGAATGGGATAACAAGAATACTGAGGTACTTGAGATATACTCGTGGAAATGGTCTGCACTATATGAGATATCCTGCTGTTATCGAAGGATACAGCGATACGAGTTGGATATCTGATATAAAAGACTCTAAGTCTACGAGTGGTTATGTGTTCACTCTGGGTAGTGCATCCATTTCATGGAAATCTTCTAAGCAAACCGTAATAACCAGATCCACGATGGAGTCTGAGTTTGTAGCTCTTGACAAATGTGGTGAAGAGGCTGAATGGCTATGGCAATTTTTAGAAGATGTACCGAGATGACCGAAACCCGTGCCGGCAATATGCATACATTGTGATAGTCAATCTGCAATTGGCCGGGCACAAAGCCATCTGTATAATGGTAAGTCTAGACATATACGTCGAAGGCACAATACCATTAAATAACTACTCTCAACTGGAGTTATCACTGTTGACTATGTGAAGTCAAAAGATAACTTAGCGGATCCGCTAACCAAAGGGTTAAATCGAGAGTTAGTTGCAAGCTCATCAAAGAGGATGAGTTTGATGCCGATAAAAAATGTTGGTGCAGAGGAAACCCAACCTATGCAGACTGGAGATCCCAAGAACTAGGTTCAAAGGGACAACCTAACTGCACTAACAAAAAGTGTTCACTGTGAGGGAACGACTCTTTGAAACAGTGAAGGATGAAGGTTAAGCATACGGCTTTTAATGATTCAATAGAGTTATATGGAAAACTCTTAAGAGATCACCTATGTGAGAAAGAAGTGGGGCCGCTTCGAAGAGAATTGGAGGCACAATTCTTAGAACTTCTCGCAGAATCAGGCGTGTTCATGGCCAAGAACGAACACACCCATGAGAACTGAGGTGTATCAGGGAGAGTCCTGGGTGAGATGTGTCAATGCTTACATAAACGGTAGCACAGTTCAATGACATCATGTCTACTGTCAGCCAGGAAGCAAACAGATCTTCACAAGGGAAGGTTCAAAGGGTGAAACCTACCTATCCTATACACGACTCAACTGCTGAATGCTATCACCATATTTCCATTCATGTGGGGGATTGTTGGATACCTTGGGTATCTATTGTGAATGGAAAGGGAGGTGGTGGGACTTTAGTCCCACATTGGAACTTTTCATTCATCTCTATTGTGAATGGAAAGAGAGGTGGTGAGACTTTAGTCCCACATTGGAATTTTCCATTGAATGGAAAGTGAGGAGAAGAATAAAAGGACTCCCTTGTGAGTGGGGCTTTAGTCCCACATTGGGAGTTTTAAGGCAAAATGTTTGGTGTATATTGTATCACAAACATGGTAGTTGTGAACAAATGCTAGGGGAGAGGCTCTCTCTCACGCGTGGGTGCGCAGGGGGGGGTCCAAATCTAGGGCCCGGATTTGTACTGAACCAAGTGAACTCGTGTGCATGCACGACCCGCGCACGTCGAATGCCCGACCGGTCGGGGCAAAATTTGTCCAAGTAGATCAACCAACATTTTGTCAAATTGATTTTTGCTCAAATATAACCGATGCATTAATTTTGATTAATGCGAGATCAGTAACCCCCAGACGTTTGGATCTGGTCGGGTAAATGGCAGTAAATTCGTCATTTACTCCTGCGGGGGTCTGAGCATATATAAAGAGGGGCTGACCGATAGCAAAAGAGATAGAGACACAGAGAAATTCTCCTCCGCTCCGACTCCACCTCGTTCCCGACCTCCGCTCCGCTGATAGCAGTCGGGTACATCCTCAGTTCGCCACGAGCAACGAGTGCTCCGTTGTCCCCGTGGTCTGCTGTTGTATCCTGAGAGACAGAAGTCCATCTGAGCCTCGAAGCACCGCCGGAGGAGGACGAATCTGTTTCAAGGAAACTGCGCTGCGCAGGCCTCTGCAACTTCCCGGTCGGGAGACGTCCGACCACTACTCGGGAGATCCCAGTCGGGAAACTCCACTCGGGAATTCTAGTTCGGGAATTCCGCTCGACCTTCCACTCGGGCTCGCTCGGGAACCTCACTCGGGAGCCTCGCTCGGGAACCTCACTCGACCTTCCACTCGGGCTCGCTCGGGAACCTCACTCGGGAGCCTCGCTCGGGAACCTCACTCGGGAGCTCGCTCGGTCACTCGACAATACCGCTCGGGAGCTCACTCGGTCTTCCACTCAGGCTCGCTCGGTCACTCGGCAATACCGCTCGGGAGCTCACTCGGTCTTCCACTCGGGAGCTCGCTCGGTCACTCGGCAATACCGCTCGGGAGCTCACTCGGTCGTTCGCTCGGGAGCTCATGCGGCCACTTGGGAGCTCACTCGGCCATTTCGCTCAGGAGATTGCAGACTGTAGTTTGGAGCTCGGGCCAATCAACAGAGATAAGTTGGAATTAATTTTATAATTTCAATTTAGTGTAAAATCTCGAAATTTCCTCCAACAACAATGACTGAAAATTTTAAAGAACAGTATTTTTCTGCTCAAGCACCAACTGATTATGAGCTAATAATGGTTGACTACATTATTTTATATATATTGGATTTAATAAATGACTTTGAACAGTATGTAATTTATAAGTTTCATACAAAGTCATGTTTTATTGAAATCGTATTATCCCTTCTAGGTGAACAAATGACTTCAAATTTATACTATACATTATTATTATGTTTACATTATTGTGATATGAGTTTGAGACCCTTTGAACACTTAGAAGATACAAATTTTTTATTATAGTTTTCACATGATTAAATTGCATGATGAAAATTTATAATGTTACTAGGTGAATTTGAAATCGTTGGGCCACTAATTGAGTTCTAAAAATATGATCTTTGTGTTGAATAATGCAAAAGCATTGTGTAACAATAATAATAAGAATAAAATTTAAATCCATTTCTCACATCCAAAGCGCACACAAACAATGCAATGGTTTAAGCCGAAACTAGTAAAAGCGAATTCATTTAGAGTGGCAAAGGTTTTAAGCAAAGAAACAGATTTATCTAACGTTTTGTCAACACATATAAAGATAATAAAATAAAAAAAATTAATGCATGGATGTGAATCTAGGGTTCTAAAGATAAAAGATGCATCGTTGAAAGATATAAAATGTTGTCCAAACAAAAATATAATTACGCATTAAATTTATTTTTTTACGTATAATATAAAATTAAGTCAAATATTTAATATATTCATATACTATACTTATTGAAGATAATGTATAATAGACAATGTTTCAATCTTAGGTTTATGAAACCATATTTACATCTTTAATGATAGAGTTTTGCATATAAGTTAAGTTTTATATTTCATCGCACAATAATGAAACATAGTAAAGTAGACCAAATAATGAAACATAGTAAAGTAGACCACATAAAATAACTTGATATGCATTGGTTGAGAATGATTTTAAATTAAAAAAATACACGCTATATATATATATATATACACACACAATACCGATCAGGTGCGGACTGTTGCTGCGGACCGCCTGCGAACGAGGCTTGCGTGGCAACGAGGAGCTGCGGACGAGGCTTGCGTGGCAACGGGGACAGCGGCAGCGAGGCAAAACAAAATTTAAGCGGTTGATCATTTTCGCGACTCCCTCTCTCGCGCCGCTCCTCTTTCCTCTCTCGCGAACTAAAAGCACCTCGCTAGAGCTGTCAAACGGGCCAACCCGTGGCGGGGCGGGTCGGCTCATGGCGGGTCGACCATTTGGCGGGACGGGGCGGGGCGGGTCGACCCGTCATCTAGGCGGGTTGAAAAATCCCCAACCCAACCCAATCCAAGGCGGGTCGTGGGTTAAGCGGGCGAACCCGCGGACCCATCAAAATATGTTTTAAAAATTAAAAAAATAAAAAAATCATATATTTAGATTTCATCAATCAAATATGTTAAGAAATATATTTTTTTAATATAAATAGATACAAACGAGTACTCATGTGATGAAAAATATTATTTTTTATTTCAAAATAATAACAAAGAAAGATAATAAATTGTCATTAAATTTAACTAACATGTGATTCTCAACCCGCGGGCCAACCCAAGCCCGTCGCGGGCCGACCCATGCGGGTCGCGGGCCTAGGCGGGTTGGCCTGCGGCGGGCTTGGGTTGCTTAAATTCTAACCCAACCCGCTTAAATTGATTGGCGGGGCGAGCCAACCCGACGGGCTCAACCCAAATTGACAGCTCTACTCCTCGCTGCCGCCTTGCTCCTCCTTCCTCTCTCACGAACCCTAAAATAAGATTAAATGTGTAATAAGCGGCAAAAAATAAGATTTTATTAATGCTAACCTCAATGTTCTTTTCTGCATACTTTCTCTTCCACAACCACGTCTTGTTCTCCATGATTCCCACAAATTCCTGAATCATAGATAGAGTTTTAGATCAAAAACACGAGGCAACTGATAAACAGTGAAATTGAGGTATCCTTTTGTCTCTCCTGTAGTAATATGCCAAACAACGTCTTGACTACTTCATATCTAATTTATTTCAAAGTTCATCTCTTCAGAATAAATTTCCTCTTTTCTGAAGAAAGAAAACAACATGCCCAAGCATCAAATGTACCTCGAGTAGGGGTGCAATCGAGCCGAGCCGAGCCGAACAGTATGAGGCTCGAGTTCGGCTCGATTAGCTTTTCCCTAAGCTCGAATTCGGCTCGAGTTCGATTCGAGCTTTAATTCTTAAACTCGAGTTCGATTCGTAATAAAATTAAAGAGTTCGTGAAAGGCTCGAGCTCGGCTCGAAAATAGCTCGTTTTAAAGTCAAACGAGCTTAGTTCGAGATTGGCTCGTTAAGATTAATCGAGCTCGAGTTCGAGCTCGTTAGGCACATAATCAAGCTCGAGTTCGAGCTCGTTAAGCACATAATCGAGCTCGTTAAGCATATTTATTAGTGTACCTAAAATTTTATATATTTTCTAAAACTAGAAACAAAAGGGAAATACATATTAAGAGAAAACAAAAAAAAAACACCTATATAACAAGGGCAACCTAGCAGACATTAGTAAGCCAGAGAACTAAACAAAGCGAGCCAAAAACACTCATATGATTATAAAAGTCAAAGATTGAAATGAAGAATACAAAATCCACTGAAGAAAAGGAATTGATACAACAAGAATATTTTATAAAAGAAACTTACTATAGAAAACTTACTGCAAAATATTTTATAAAAGAAATGTTGCATAATATATTTCATAAGTAACCCGTTCCATATATGAACATTGTAAGTGCATAATAAAAGGTGTTAGGCTTTATTTAGTTCAACAGAATTCACCTTATTAGCCTCAAGAAGTTTACCTAAACACACATGATTAGGTAAACAAACAAATGAGCAATAGTTTTAAATCAGGAAACTTCTGATGCAGAAGGTATGCACTGGCCTGACAAAGTATGTTTACACAATTTAGGCAACCAAAATAAGCTATATGAAATGTAAAGCAAAAAAACTGTTATGTGCAGAAATACATGTATAATCAACAACAAAATCTCCACATAATTGAAAATTCCTAGACTACAAAAGATTCCTTTGACTCACTAAAACGCTGATGTTGTTGCTCAAATGATATAACACGAGGAGGAAGAAGACCACGAAGCCCAAGGCGATCTCCTTCAGTTAAAGGAAAAGCAGTATCCTGAACCAAAATAAGTTTTAAAGGAAAAGCAGTATCCTGAACCTGTGAAGGCAGCTCGGCGCAGGCGGCAACGAGGAGGGAGGGATCGGCGCAGGGGTAGGTTCCGTAGGCGAGAGACGCGAGAGAGGGAGGCGCCGCAGGTTAGGGTTCGAAATCGCGAGAGAGGGAGGCGCCGCAAGCGAGAGACGCGAGAGAGGGAGGCGCCGCAAGCGAGAGACGCGAGAGAGGAGGCGCCGTGGGCGAGAGTCACGAGAGAGGAGGCGCCGCGGCCGGAGGTTAGGACTTAGGGTTCGGACGAATGAATCGATATCAGTCTTAATATATACATAATATATTATGTATACATAATATAATATTATATAAATATTCTGAATCGATCTATATATTCTGAATCGATCTCTTAATATATATATAATATATTATATATATATATATATATATATATATATATATATATATATAAAACCTCTTAACAAACACGTTCGCGAATCTCTTAACGAACACGTTCGCGAACCTCTTAACGAACGCGTTCGCGAGCCTATAAACGAACACGTTCGCGAGCCTCTAGACGAACATGTTCGCGAGCTCACGAGCCAAATACTGCTAAGCTCGAGCTCGGCTCGATAATGTTTTCGAGCTCGAAATCGAGCTCGAGCTCGGCTCGTTAACTTAATCGAACGAACTCGAACGAGCTTTTTTTCGAACCGAGATCCGAATATCTCACGAGCGGCTTGACTCATTTACACCCCTAACCTCGAGAAAATGCTCTGTACTAAGGAAGAAAACCTCAGTTTAAGCCAGAAATTCCATCCAGCACAAGTTTTTTTTATGGAGACAAGCACAAAGCCAAATGTGCACACAGGAAGGAAGGAAAGGTAGAAGATAGAGGAGTTGAGATGATACATGGCTACGAGACCACCAAATCTGTTGTTTTTTTGGCTTCCAATTATTGTTTATGATGGTGTTGTGGAAGATGAGCGCCACCGCGGTCGTCGGCCGGAACCCCCACGCGTAGGTATCGCCTTTGGTGCTGCTGTACAACGTCTGGATCGGGAGGTCGCCAGAGAGCGGTGGGCGACCCGCAGCACCTCATTCCGCGCGCACGTCCTCGTTGCGCTGAACGTTAGCGCGTCCAGCGAGCCGGGCGTCACCGTCACGTTATGCGATATCGAAGCGTCGTTGCCGAGGCGAACGGCGTGGACGCCGTTCGCCACCGCGAAGTACAATCCCCCCGGCTGCGGCCCGCCGGAGGCGTACTCCACCAACCCGTGAATCGTCCAGCTCGGAAGCGAGTGCTTCCCAATGATGAGTGCCTTGTTGAGCTTTTCCATCCTCGGGCTGATCTCGAAGTTGCCATTGGCGAGCAACCCAGCAAATCATTCACAACCCGCCTCAACTTAACAATTTTTAACAACAAATATGCTTCATTTATTGCAGAAATCAAGCTTCAAGTGCACCTCAAGAAGCAGGATCGCATCGGATCCTTGACGTAGAGGTCCCCCCTGCGTTGCCGTGGTCCGCCGTCGCGCCTGCCCCTGCCTGCACCAGAGGCCGCAGTCGGGCCAGCCAGCGTCGCCTCTCTCTATTGATCACATTACTGTTGTTTCCTACACTCTTTTTCCCCCTCTTTCGCCGCAGTCGGACCTCTCTTTCGCCGAAGCAAGCTCGCAGCCTAACCCCTGCCGACTCCTGCCGTACATGCTGAGGCAGACGGTGAGGATGACGACGAGGCCAGCGGCAGCAACAGACCTGGCCACGCCGGCGACCTCGGTGTTGCGGAGCGGGCCGGTCTTGACGAGGGGTCCGACGAGGAGGTAGCCGTGGGCGAGGCCGACCTCGATGCCGCGGAGGAGCGGGCTGACGGCGGTGCGGTAGGCCGGGAGGTTGGAGAGGTACCAGGCGATGAGCAACGGGGCGGCAGCGAGGATCTTTTAGGGTTCGTGAGAGTGGAAGGAGGAGCAGGGCGGCAGCGAGGAGCTTTTAGTTCGCGAGAGAGGGAGTCGCGAAAATAATCAGCCGCTTAAATTTTGTTTTGCCTCGCTGTCGCTGTCCCCGTTGCCACGCAAGCCTCATCCGCAGCTCCTCGTTGCCACGCAAGCCTCGTCCGCAGCTCCTCGTTGCCACGCAAGCCTCGTCCGCAGGCGGTCCGCAGCAACAGTCCGCACCTTATATATATATATATATATATATATATATATATATATATATATTCTGCTGCGGACAACGTGCGCGGCAACGCCTGATCAGTCACGGAAAGGCTCGGCGAGTCCTCCGATCGTACCGGTGGCCTTCGGCCATCGACCCCAAACAAAACTATAACCCAGGGGGTGAGCGATGAACCCTAAGGGGTAGGGTGAACTCGTCGGGGTACGGTGATCGATCACGCAGAGGCTCGGCGAGTCCTCCGATCGTACCGGTGGCCTTCGGTGGCCGCCCCTGAACAAAACTATAACCCAGGGAGTGAGCGATGAACCCTAGGGGTAGGGTGAACCCGTCGATGTACGTTCCTGAGCCTTCCCGAGCCCCTCCGTAACCGATCAGGCAATGCCTGATCGGTCACGGGACTATATATATATATATATATATATACGGATTTGATCTCCTGAGCGACAAAAGATGCGCGCCCATGCGCGACAAGCTTCCTGATCGGTCAAGTGCCTGATCGGTCACTTGACCGATCAGGCACTCTTCGAGGTCGGCGAGCCGGTGACTAGCAATGACGGGCGGAGGGTGCGACGAGCCCGACGGGTTCACTTGTCCCTCTTGGTTATAGTATGGTGTTTGGGGCGGCGGCCTCTCCGGCCGCCGTTGGTCAGCAAGCCCCGACGGGTTAATGTGTCCCTCTTGGTTATAGTATAGTGTTCGGGGCGGCGGCCAGAGGCCGCCGTTGTCAGCAAGCCTCGACGGGTTCACGTGTCTCTCTTGGTTATAGTATAGTGTTCCGGGCGGCGGCCAGAGGCCGTCGTTGGTCAGCAAGCCCAGACGGGTTCATGTGTCCCTCTTAGTTATAGTATGGTGTTTAGGGCGGCGGTTAGAGGTCGCTGTTGGTCAGCAAGCCCTGACGGGTTCACGTGTCCCTCTTGGTTATAGTATGGTGTTCGGGACGGCGGCCGGAGGCACTTGCCGCCCTCGGAGAGTGCCTGATCAGTCACGTGACCGATCAGGCAGCTTGTCGCGCATGGGCGCACAAGTTTATCGCCCAAGAGATCACTCATATATATATATATATATATATATATATATATATATATATATATATATATATATATATATATATATATATAAAGATATATATATATAAAGATATGATCAACTGCGGACGCGGGTGGTACGGACCGCGTGCGAACCACGGCACCAGACCGATCAGGGAGTTCCCTGATCGGTCTAGCGCCGTGGTCCGCACGGGACGTCCACAGGTGATCAAAATCGTATATATATATATATATATATATATATATATATATAGATAATATAATATAATATAATACGTAGCAAAGATGATGGTAGGCGTATAATATTTTTGAATAATGATTGGGAGAGTGAAAATCATAGTTAATGATGTGGCACCTTACACGCACGATCTCCAACGGGTTCACCGTGCCCTCTAGGGTATAGTTTGATTCGGGGCGGCGGCCTTCGGCCACCGATGGTGTCCAAGCGATAATCAGATGTATACATGTAAAGTGTCATGTTATATTATTCACTATGATTTTTACTCTCTCATTTTCACTCTCCCTATCATTACTCAATATCTTTACATAATAGTCAAAAAGTGATTTCTAGAAAACTGATGACCTATTTGCATTACCCTATTAAATACATAATATCAATATATCTAAATTAACCTCCCTTCGAATACATTAAGCAGACTTAAAAGGATGTGAATCTACTTTTTATATTTATCCTGCTAGGCTGCTCATCATTGGTCGGTTTGGGCGCCTGCGGGGCAAGCCCCTAGGACATGTGGCACCCACACCACATGGGCGCTATCCCTCTTAGGGCATCTGTAACGACTCATTAATCGAGTATTATAATACTCGATTAACGAACCGTCCCCATTAAAATCATTGTGGGGTGTTTGTTATTGCACTGATGCGATGAACACGTTCATCACGTATGACATGACATCCTGATCGGTCTGGTGACCGATCAGGCTCATAGCCTCATTGGTCAGGATCCTGCCTGATCGGTCTGGTGACCGATCATATTGGTTTTATATAGGGACACAATGGTCACCCGAACGTTCACCCAAACGGTCACAAACAAACGACTATTTTAATTAAAAAAAATAAATTTTCTTCTATAAATACTCATCAACTCTCATTTCAATCTTCAAACGCATCTCATCCAATAACTCTCATTCCAATCTTCAAAGACCTTCCTTCCTCCTTCTAATCTCATCTCTAGTATTTTCTTCCGAAATGGATGAAAATAATTTCATCTCTAGTATTTTCTTCCGAAATGGATGAAAATAATTATGGTTTTTTTAGAAAGTTTTTAGAAAATAGTTTTTCCCAAAATTCTCAAACTCCACCAAATTATTCATATTTTTCATATCCACCAAATTACCTACATAATTCATACCCACCAAATAATTCATATGGTTCATATCTACCTAATTATCCATATTATCCATATCCACAAAATTATCCATCCAATCCACCTACAACCGGCATGCCTTTTACATCTCCGACGGAAAGTGATCCATTTACTCAAACTTTTGTTCCAAAGACTCAAGTGTCCGACCGTGAATCGCCAATTGAAAATAAAAAAATAAAAAATATGTATGTGAGAGAAGGTATATGTGAGATAATGTGTATGTGACATGTGGGTCCTACAAATAATGGGGTTGAATGCTAAACGGTTGTGAGAGAATGAAGATGTTAATGTTAATGTGTATGTGGCATGTGAGTCTCATGCTTTTTAATGAGGTGGTAGGTGTTATAACGGTAAAAGAGTTAAACGGTTACGGATGCCCTTAGGCAAGGACCGCAAGTGGGCACTGCTGGTGTGCAGCCTAATAGGTTGCTATATAAGCTCCTGTTAGGCTGCACACCAGGCGTCCCGCTTGATGTGGGCGTCTGAGAGAGCACAACCTCTCTCTCTCTATATATATATATATATGAATTGTATGTTGCTGATTGATACGCGACACGATAGGATAGGAGACGACACGATAGGATAGGAGACGCCTTATGAGAGTCGCCTATTTGTTATTTTTATTTTTTTAAAAAAAATCAATATTTTCTCTAATAAATCCTAAATATATATAATATAATATACCTAACATTATAATCCGAACGACTAAACTCTAAAAAAAAATCTTATTAACTTAACCCCATGATAATCCAACTCTTAAATCTTAAAATTTTAAACATGAACACGTAAAAGGGACAACCTAATCCTAAAAAAAAAAATCTTATTAGCTTAAATTTACTGTAACCTAACTTTTAAATCTTAAAATCTTAAATCCTAAATATACTCTCAAAAAAATTAAAAAATAAAAAAATCTATTGTATTGAAAAAAAAGTGTGAGTGAATTGGAGACGTTTTCACTCATAATGAAGGAGATGGCAAGCTCGCCCTAGCGTCTCCACCAATCCGTTCCAGGACTGACACGGAGGAGATAAATTATGGGGGCTATTAGCCTGGATGATGTGATTAGTGCGTGGGGAGGACGAGCACATTGACTTTGTCAAGTTTTGACTCCCAGACTTTAAAATGGTAACACCCACCACTAACTATCAGTCCACCTCATGGAAACCACTCATAATGTGAGAGAGAGTGTGTGTGGAGGGTGCTTCGAATCTTACGTGATATATATACACACACAGTAGAGGTAAAAATTGGATATCTTATCAAACAAGTAGGGCAATGTTGGCAAAGGGCGATTCGTTCACTCTCAATATCTCCGTCAATCCGTCTCACGACTAACACGGAGGAGGTAAATCATGAGGGTTACTAATCGGGATGTTGAAATAAGTAGGACAATAAATCAATAGGAAAAGTGAATTTAATAGAGATATTAGCTATCAAAGATCAGTTAAATCTTGATAAAACCTTTGTATTGTTTGATTTAAGCATTAATAATTTAATAATGACGGATTGCATAGAGCAAAAAAAGCATGGCGATTATAACGGACGTCATGTGTAGCGTAGCGGTCTTATCCGACATAGTTGAGTACTATAACGGGATGGTCACCATGTTTCACCTCTTCTTCCCCTCTTTACTTCCTTCGTTTTTGCGCTCTTCGCCATGTCGCTCTTCCCGCAGCAGCGCGACCTCCATCTCCAGCAACAGCAACAGCAATCCATTTCCTTCAGGTTCCGATCCTTTCTCCTCTCCTAATTCTCGTCCTTCATCTGTTCTCCCTTTTAGTTTCATGTTACCCAGAAATTTACAATGCCTAAACCCCTTCTCCGTCAAAAGCAGAAATTTTGTGTCGATTGCTGGACAAATCTCCGATCCAATCTCCTTTTTCAACACCGGAAGCTTTCCCGACCCTTCTCATCCGTCCGGTAATTTGCTTTCCTTCTCCCTTCTCTAGGGTTTCTTTTCCCCGTTAGCGCTGCTTCGCGCGGAAAATTGCAGTTCCTTCTTTTAATTCGCTTCTGAACTCAGTTGTAAATGCTCTGGGACTTGCTCCTGGCGCGGCTGTGGCGGCGGACGGATGGGAGCCAAGAGCAAAGCGTCTTAAGGAGTATGATTTGCTAGAGAACTCGCAGATAACGTCCATCGATTTCCTGCAGATGGGTTCGGTTTCCACAGGGCTAGGATTGTCGCTGGACGACCGGAGGGCGGCGGTTTCTTCCGGGGAGCCACCGCTATTGTTGCTCCCTATGGTTGATGAGGGTATCCTTCGCGACGTGCAGAGTATGGAAGCTGATGTGGACCGCTTTATCAAGATTGAGGTAATGTGGTTTATCAAGTTGATATTTGTTGAATTCTGTTCTTATTTTTTACCTTTTGGTCTTATATCGTTTCCATAGTTTCAATTAGGGCAGTAATACAAAGTTTGAATATGAAGCAAATTTGATTGATGTTATGCATTCAATGAAACCTCATCCTTTGTTTGTTATTCATATGATTGCTAAGTCTAGTACAAAAAAATTAGATGGCCATATGATCTTGTACAATATATTGAGGCTTGAATACTGAATGATAATGTTATATAAACTCACAATTGTGTCATATACACTTTTTAAGGCTGCGTTTGGTAGGGTGTAATCCACCCTGTAATGTAATCGAGATTACATTACAAGTTGGATTCCTTTGTTTGGAATCACTTTAAGATTGTAATGTAATGTAATCTCGATTACAAAAGAGGTTGATGATTTGTAATCTGGATTACAAACCAAAACCTCCGTAATCTGGATTACATTACAGCTTGTAAAGTCGTCGGTCGAGCGGCGACAGTCGTCGGTCGGGCGGTGACAGTCGTTGGTCGCCGCCGGCCGCCGGCGACCACCGCCGCCGGCCGCCGGCGACCACCGCCGCCGGCCGGCCGTCGTCGCCGCCGCCGGCCGACGGCGGTCGCCGGCCGACGGCGGTCGCCGGCCGACGGCGGTCGCCGGCCGACGGCGGTCGCCGGCCGACGGCGGTCGCCGGCCGGTCAATGGTCACCGGCCGCCCGGCGACGGTCGTCGGTCGTCAATCTTGATTACATTACAGTATGGATTGCCCCTCACCAAACAAAAGAATCCAACTTGTAATGGTTATCAAAGATTACATACAACTCATTACCAAACATAACAATGTAATCAAGATTACATTACATTACATTACAAACTTGATTACATTACAGACCGGATTACATTATCCCCTACCAAACGTAGCCTAAGTTAACTTGAAATAAAATTGAGCATCGTTATTGTAAAGGAAACCCAAACAGTTTGCTTCTTGCATAGCACTATGGTGTTATGTATATATACTTTCTTATATTTGATTCTTTTAGTACATAGTTTTTTCATTTATCTTTTCCAGACTGGTATCTACTTCTTCTGTCTGATTCACCATTTATACACTTAGATGCACACATATAAACAGCATTCCTGTTGACCTGCACAACTAAGTTTGGCATGTGTAGAGTTCACTAACTATATTGAACTGTAAGAAGTCTCTTATATTCATGATGAGTTGTTATTACTGTTACCAGCTTCAACTTATGGATTTATTAATATGTTTTCTTCTTTTAATCCCAAATTTTCTTTGCTCGTTTGCCTTTAAGTTGATTTCAAAATCCAATATTGGTTGGAAGAATAAACCATCTGGGCTTGTTCGTGAGTGATAGGTAACCTTGTTTGGACCTGAGAAATGTTTTGTGTAGGACCGGTGTTTGCATGACTTTGCCAAAGAACCCATTTATACGTACAGAGCAGGAAGTAGTTGCAAACTAAATAGAACTATGGATTAAATTTATATTTCGCATAGTACAGCACAAGCACAAGGAAGTATAGAACCCTCACATGATGCTTGCCCTTTCACGGCATACTTTTGTTCTATTCTATACTTGAATGATTATAGATCGTGCACTAACAAGGTCTACTCTCAAATTATAGGGTGAACGTTTAAGGCAATCAATTTTGGAGAAGATTCAAGCAAAACAATTTCAAACACTTGCACTGGTTGAGGATATGGTCCACAGAAAAATAAGAGAGAAAGATTCAGAAGTGGAGAATTTGAACAAGAGGAACATGGACCTCGAAGAGCAGATGAAGCAGTTGGCAACAGAAGTAGACGCCTGGCAGCAACGGGCGAAGTACAACGAGAACTTAGTTAACTTGCTCAAGTATAATCTGGAACAACTTCATGCTCAGAACAGGAACAACAAAGAAGGTTGCGGTGACAGTGAGGTTGACGACACGGCCTCTTGCTGTAATGGCGGCATTGGTTTGCAGCTTATGTTAAAGGAAAACATTGACTCAAAAGGGACTGCTTGTAAGGTTTGTGGAGGCAACGAAGCGTGCATGCTCTTATTGCCTTGCCAACATCTTTGCCTGTGCAAAGAGTGCGAGAGCAAGCTCAGTTTCTGTCCACTATGTCAGTCTTCAAAGTTGATCGGCATGGAGATTTATCTCTAGTGAATCTTTGTTGCCTTATTTGGTGGCCTATCTTCGATAACCTATTGTATTTATTACGAACTACCCTTGTCGAGGACTTGGTACGAGCTGTTCATTTGAAGTTTGACGGCTTCTGGCCACTTTTGACATTTTTAATTCTCTGATACCGTGCTCTCATAATGCTGTTTTAGACCATCATAATGCTAATTAGAAATCTATTGTAATTTTTTCCTCTGTTTTAATGTGGTGTTGTAATTTTTAATTCTGGCCCTTGCGTATGTGTAATGAACCACTATTAATCTGCAGGAGACTCTTGTGCTGTACTGTTAATTAACTAATATAAGGAAATTCATTACATAATTATGCAATCATGTTGTCGAGCCAATAAAGGGACTGTTAGGGCATATTTGATTAAATATTATTGTTAATAATTTTAATTATCTATAAGGTTATATTATTTAATTATGTTTGATTTTCAAGTAATGGAATATGCTCGTTATATCATGGGATATTTATCTCAGAATGTTATTGATCTTATTGCGAAGCAAGGTGAAATCTCTCAGGAGCAAGATGGTACCCTGAGCGCCACGGATTGTTGAGGTCGGCTCAGATCTACGAGGAAAATGATCGTTAGTAAATCCACCGAGGAAGATTTCCGGTTAGGCCCTCCGACGGTCAAGTTAATATCCGCGGGAATATGATGAAGCAAAAGGGAAATAGTGGACGGGAGCATAATCATGCATACCTACGGAAGGAGGAAGGGAGAGACTTATATAGTCGGGGGAGCTGACAATCCCTGTCTGTGTCAATCACTCTTCTGTACCTGCAGTAGACAGGGATATGGGTGCTTGTCAGCTCATGGGAAGGCCCCAATCGGAGCCGCTCTACCTCTCCCGCGGAAGGGTGGCATGACGTGGGGTGCTCGTGTAGTACAATAATACGGTGTCATTGGAACATCTGCGACATGTGTCATAAATAAGTAAGGGGTCGCTGCCCCCCGTACCACGGTCATATGTGTGAGGTCATGGGGGATGCGTATTGTCCCCTGTGTGGTATAGGATACACCCCGAGTTACGTACTGCCCGAGTGGTGTAGGGTATGCCCGGGTTGGGGGGTGCGTAGAGTTGATCTACCCGACCTAGCATTGGGTCGGGCGATCGGGTGTCCGAGAGTTAGGTAACCTCCGGGGGTCAGCCTTTCGTCGGCCTACCCCTTGAACCACCGTCTACATTGGGTGTAGTTAAGGTGGACTTCTCGATGTCCTTGAGCAGGTTGGACCGGACCGAGTTATGTCAGCTTGACTCCTGAGCCACTCGGTTTACATGGACTCCGGGGGTCTTAGTTCCAACCCTATCCTAGCGCGATGCCAGGCTGACCGGTCGAGCTACCCATGGGTTAGGCCGGGATCAATTATTATTTGGGAGCGTAAAATTTTATATGATTTTATGGTTAATTTATTTTTTCAAAATTATCTTATAAAAATATGTCTAAAGTTTTATCAAATCTCAATATGTACGTGTCATTTCGAATGTACGAGTTCAAGGAGCGAGCCCACAACTAGACTGAGTACCAGACGGGTAGCGTGATGCAAGCAACCAGACGCATACCACGACGGGTAGCAGTTCGGATCTTCTATCCCGAACGCCTCTCTGTCCCCCTGTCCCGAATGCTAGACGATAAAAAATTCGCGTGCGAAACACGTGAGGACGAGCTGAACTGCAACTAAAAGAGGACGCGTCGAACTGCATTCGATCCCCCTCTTCTGCCCTAGAAGAGGAGGAGGGCTTAGGGCAGAAGAGGGGGATCGAATGCAGTTTGGCGCGCCCTCTTTTAGCTGCAGTTCAGCGCGTCCTCACATGTTTCGCACGTGAATTTTTTGTCGTTTAGCGTTCGGGACAGGGGGACAGAGAGACGTTCGGGACAGAAGATCCGAACTGCGACGGGTAGAAGAGGAGATTCCAGAAAAGGGTCGAATCAAATAAATAAGTTCTCGTTGCATTACTTAGAATTGAATCAAATGATATTATCATCTGAAGATTTAGTTGGGTTATGAATCAAATTTAAAGTTTTAAAAGAAGTAAGCTTTGTAAAATATGTGGCTGCTTGAAGTTTGATCTAAAGGATTTAGCCAATAATTACAACAGTTATCTAATTAATCGGCAATTTAAAATGTAGTAAAGATGATGACTTCATCAAGGTTTTGGAAAAATTACCATTTGTTTTAGTAAATCCATCGTGCGATGCTCCCGTGTAACACTCTCTCCAGGCACCTTGTATCTTTCTGCTCCACTTCGCCCTTACCAGCACCATCGAATCCTGCTCGATCTCTCGTTCTCTTCCGTGCGGATCTCCTTCGCCTCTTCCCATTATGCAGCTCCCTGCTCTCTGTCAAGAAGCTCCACGCCCGCTTCGTCGTCGCCGGGCTCCTCAAAGATCCCACTTTTGCCGTCGAAACCATCAGAAAATACCTCCTTTCCGACCAGCCAAGACTCGCGCTTCCAGTATTCGAAGCGGCCGAAAACCCCTCGCTATACTTGCAAAATCTAGTGCTCCGTTGCCTCTCGGATAATGGCTTCCACCGAGACCTGCTGTCCTTCTATTCGCAGAAGCAGCATTCGCGTCGACGCCCCCGCTCCGATGAGTTCACTTTCCCATTCGTGATCAAGGCTTGTACCGCAGTTTCGAATACTCGAATGGGGAAGGAGGTTCATTGTGTGGTTCTGAGGTCTGGATACGGAGCCAATCTGGTGGTGCAGACTGCTCTTGTGGACATGTATGCGAAAACTGGTCGCGTTAAGTTGTCAAGGAAGGTTTTTGATGAAATGCCTGACAGAGATTTGATTTCATGGAATGCGTTATTATCAGGTTATTCTTCGAATGGACTTGAGGGAGAGGCTTTTGAAGCATTTCGGCAGATGCAAGCGGAGGGTTGGAAGCCAAATTCAAGCACGTTTCTTGGCATCATCCCTTCGTGCAGAAGTTACGAGTCGCCCAAGGCAGGTGATCTGATACATGCTCTTGCTCTAAAATGTGGGGCTTTCAGTGGCGAGGCATTGGCGCCTACTCTCATTTCGATGTATGCTGGATTCGAGAATCTAGCAGCAGCCAAACTGCTGTTTGAATCACTGCTCTCAAAAGATCTAGTTGCTTGGAATGCTATGATTTCAGCGTATTCACGGAATGACAAATGGGAGGAATCCTTGCAAGTTTTCCGGCTCATGCACCACAGCAATGAAAAGCCGAACTCTGTGACACTAATCTCTGTTCTTGCTGCTTGCAGTCATTTCTGTACTACTTGTCATGGCGAGTGCATCCATGCTATCGGGATAAAATCTGGCATTGCGGATAAGGTTCCTGTTACAGCTGCACTTGTCTCAATGTATGCTGGGCATGGAAAAATGGATTCAACAGAGTATCTATTCTACCTTTCACCATTGAAGTCCTTACTTCTATGGAATTCCTTGATATCAGGCTATCTTTCGAATGGTCTATCCAACAAAGGATTGAGTGCATTCCATGACATGCTTTTTGATAATGCACTTCCGGATTCGGTCTCTATAATCAATGCCATTTCTGGTTGCACAATGTCTAAAGACTTGTGCCGTGGTAAATCTGCACACGCATATACTATCAGAAATGGATTTGATTCAAACACCAAGGTGATGAATGCACTCTTGGCTCTATACTGTGATTGCAGCCTGCTCTCTATTTCTCTGAAGTTATTTTACCGAATTCATACACGCAGCATAATCTCTTGGAATACTTTGATAGGTGGGTATTGTAAGACTGGAGATACAGAATCTTCCATAACCTTGTTTCACATGATGGGCCAGGAAGGTGTTAGGTTTGACCTGGTCACCTTGATCAGTATTGTTTCGAGCTTCTACATTGCTGAGGATGCTGCATGTGGAATGTTCTTTCACGCCTTAGCAATTAAAACTGGATGCAGTTCGGATACATCTCTTACTAATGCCCTTATCAGTATGTATATGAGTTTTAGTGAAGTTGAGGCTGCCAACACACTTTTTCATACCTTGTCCTCCAAAGATGTTGTCACTTGGAACACTTTGATAACAGGATACCGTAACAGTAACTTATTTGAGGAAGTCATGCTCCTTTTTGAGCAAATGAATATTTATAGTCAGAGGCCAAATTCTGTAACTTTTTTGAATGTATTGCCTGCATGTCACAGCTTGTTGCAAGGTAAGTCGATCCATGCTTATGCTATTAGAAACTTTTCTGATATAGAGTCTACTCTCCATACAGCAACCATGATGATGTATGCTAGATTTGAAAATTATCGCTATTGCCGCCTGCTCTTTGAGACAATAGATAAAACAAATGTTGTTGCTTGGAACACAATTATGTCTGTATACATCCAAGCTAATCATGCAGAAGCAGCAATCTATTCTTTCAGCAATATGCTTTTGATGCAGCTGAAGCCCGATACTGTGACAATGTTGAATTTGGCTTCTGCATCTGCTCAGATAGGATCTCTTGATCTTGCACAATGTGTGACTAGTGTAGCCATTCGCATGGGTCTTGACAGCCACACCACCATAGTCAATTGCCTCATCAACATGTTTGCGAGGTGTGGAAGCGTAATGACTGCAAGAGAGGTCTTTGATGGGTTGAAGGAAAAGGACTCGATCACTTGGAGTGTGATGATAAATGGATATGGGATACATGGTGATGGTAAAGCTGCCTTAGGTCTATTCTCAGAGATGAAAGAAGCTGGTTTGGAACCAGATGACATTACATTCATGAGTCTTCTGTCTGCTTGCAGTCATGCTGGTCTTGTCGAGCAGGCAAGAACACACTTCAAATCAATGATAGAACACCATGGAATTACACCAAGGATAGAGCATTATGCTTGTATCATAGACCTATTTGGGAGGACCGGGCACTTGGAGGAAGCCTATGATGTTGTAAAGAACCTGCCATTTGAGCCTTCCGCAAGCTTGCTGGAGTCGCTGCTTGGAGCTTGTCGAAGCCATGGCAACACTGAAATTGGAGAAGCCATTGGCAAGTTACTGATCGATGCCATTCCTCATAGACCAACTCCATATGTGATGCTATCTAACATCTATGCAGCAGCTGGGCAATGGACAGATTGTGGAATGGTAAGGTGGGAGATGGATCTCAAACGTGTTAAAAAAGAAGCAGGAATTAGCATTGTTGAGATAATATAGCGTCGATGACGATAAAGCTCTGAGTCAATGCCCATTTGGTATCTTGCAAACCTCAATTCCCCGATTGCTCTTACAAGTCGCTAATCTTCAGAGAAGTCACCCTTCAGCAATATCTCATGCTACCCCTATCCAACTATGCCCAGATGGCTTCTTCATCAAGTCTCCGCTCTCCATCATCCTCCTAACCCCGGCCGCATCATTCCACCTACCGGCTCTCGCATATATATTCGACATCGTGACATAATTCCCCGGGTTTCCGGGTTCCAGTCGGACCAGCTCCTCAAAAGCCATCCTGCCAAACTCCACATTTTGATGTGTCTGGCACGACGCCAGCATCGCCCCCCACACCCTCGCGGCCATCGGCATTTTTCCAGCCAGTCTAGCAGCCTCAGGCAACCGGCCAGCCCGAGCAAGCATGTCCACTGCACAAGCGTAATGCTCCTCGACCGGTGAAAATCCGAATTCCCGAGGCATGGTCTCAAAGAGCTCAAGCCCCTCGTTCACTAGCCCACATTGGGCACATGCCATAAGCACGCTGGTCAATGTCATCGCATCCGGTTTGAACCCGAGCTGAACCATGCGGATCACAAGCTCGATCGCTTGCTCCCCCAACCCGTGAGACCCGAACCCGCTGATCATTGTGTTCCACGTGGCCACATCCTTGCCGTCCATGCTCGAGAACACTCTGCGTGCGGCCCAAATGCATCCCGATCTCGCATACATATCGATCAAAGCGTTCATCTCCGTCACGATGCATCCGCCGTTGCCGTGCTTGATGACCTGAGCGTGGACTTCCTCCCCGCGCTTCAAGTCGCACGAGGGAAGCAAACTGGACAGAGTTGCGTGATTCCATCCTATGCCTCGCGATATCATCGCCCTAAAGTGCTCCAGCGCCGCCGAGCGCCGTCCCCCCAGAGCCAAACCTTGGACCCCGGCGTTCCACGTCACCACATCCGTGGGATCCATCAACTCGAACACTGACCTCGCCGCCGCCATCCGACTGTCTCCGGCGTACAACAAGAGCAGCGCTGCTCCGGCGGAGCTGTAGAATGCGCCGACGTCGTTCGTCTTCACCCCGTACGCGTGCACCGCCCGGCCTGCCGACACGTCCGCCACGTGGCGACAGGATGCGGCTGCGCAGGATAAGGTATCCAGGTCCGGCTGGACACTCCCCGCGTGCATCATGCGGCTAAAGATCTCCAAAGACGCCTCGTGATTCCCGCTCCGGGCGTAGCCCACGATCACTGTCGTCCAGGATATCGCGTTGGGCCGGGCAAGCTGGTGGAGAATCGCGCGGGCCTCGGCGCAACGGCCGGCACGGCAGTACCCGTCCATCAAGGTGTTCCACGTTACCAGGTCGGGATCGCAGCCGTCCGATATCATGCAGTCGTGCAGGGCCAGTGCTTCCTGGAGAAGGCCCACGGAAGCGTGGGCCGCAATGATGCAGTTCCAGGAGAGGAGATTTTTGGCTCCCGCGACGTCGAAGGCGCGGCGGGCGGAAGTGAGGTCGCCGGCTTTGGAGTACGCGTCGATCAGGGCGCTGGTGACGGAGAGAACGGCTTCCGCGGCGAACTTGAATGTCTCAGCGTGGAAGGCGGCAGGGTGGCGGCTCTGGCGGTGGGCGGAGGCGGCGGAGCGGAGGACGAGGGGGAAGACATAACCATCGGGGGCAACTGCGGCGGAACGCATAGAGCGGTAGGACGAAAGGCAACGATGATGGAGGGAGGAGCGGGAGAGGAGGGCGAGGATGGGCGTCCATGCGAAGACGGAAGGGGAGGGGATGACGGCGAAGAGGCGGAGTGCGGGCGGGAGGTCGCCTGCGTCGGCGTAGAGCTGGAGGAGCTTCGTGGCGACAGCTGGATCTGCGGAAAGGCCACAGACTGCGAGGTGCTGGTGGATCTGGGCAATCTGAGGGAGGGATTTGGTGGCGCTGAGAAGGGATCGGAGGGAGGAGGAGGGCAGAATCGGCGTCTGCCATGGCATCGAGTGGGGAGGAAGGAGACTTGAGTTAGGGCTGTGACGCGTGAAGGGCCAACGTTGGTCATGGTCTATAACGCTGATCTGTGTTGAACTGGTTTCGGCCCAAATTTAATAGCGGGTTCGATTGGCTTGGTTGAATTACTCCAGATCTGAGCCAGGTTGCCCTAAGTTATTGATGCTAAATCGATAGAAAGTCGTCGCCGTTTACTTCGTTATTCTAGGGCTTCAGTACCCGAAAGACAAAGTCGCCGTCGCCTCCTCCTCTGCTCCGCCGTCTCTTACATTGCCAGTTCTTTCGCTGCTCAGACCGCCAAACCGAAGGTGAGGCACCTTCGGTCTCCTCTTTCGTAGATTTGGATTTATTATTTTGGCATTAGTCTCTACTTCGCAGTCGCAGATCCCCCCCCCCCCCCATTCACATTGATTATAGCATTATATATATTAATATATATATATATAATGTCAGTAAACTAAGGGGATGTGTATACAATTTGCCCTTATTTGTAATTAGTTTTACAGTAGTGAATATTTGGTAGTTGATAGTGTTGTCAAACAAAAGGAATTATTGCAAACTTCACATAGGTATTGTCACCTGAGCTATAAATTGTAATTTTCCGTACTGAGAAATACATTGTGTGCATCTTTCATGACATATATGCAATCTAAAGAACAAAGAAGTATAACTTGTATTATATACTAATTATGGCATGGAATCCATTGTAGATCTTAAGAAATAGCAAATGCCCCAAATATAAGTTTGCATGCATTTTGTTGTTGAAGAATATGCTTCCAAGCAATCAAGTGGCATTCTTGCTACTATAATCTTGCTGTTCTGATAACTTTCCATTTTGAGTGCAATTCTCCTGCATGTTGACTGTGCCAACTTTTGATTTTTCAAACTTTTTTGGAAGAAAAGTTTAAAATGATAAATGGTTACTTGGTCGCTAGAAATTGATGTTGCATTGATCAAAATCAGTCTGGTCATGGTCATAGGGTTGTTTAAAATAGGACCTGAGATTGGTGGATTGGAGCTGAGAATAATCTTCTGCTTCTGCCTGTGAACTGATTATTTCATGTGATCATGGCCATCAATAGAACCAACTCTTGCATCTGCTTGGTGCTCTCGGGGCTATGGTGCAGCGGAAGGGCGATTAGTTGTCATTCTAGGGATCTGTGGTTCGATCCCCAGTTACGACATAGTTTGCAGGATTTTTTCCTCCAAATTAGGTGTGAATCGTGAGACGTTGGTCCTTTGGATCGCCCGTCGCGAGCACTTCCCGATTTATCCTGGTAGCCGGTGGGAAATTTCCGTGGAACTGGGCCGATTGCCCGAGGTTCAACGTTATCCAACCTCGTTAATCATCTTGCATTTGCTTGGCCTTGTATTTTAATTTCCACTCATCTGTTTTTTTTACTCTTCGTGACTTGTTATTGTGATTGTAATGTGGTATGTTGCTGCTTCTCAGTTAGAATGGACCCTCAAGTCCACATTAACTCAATGCAATGTGCCTTCGTAGAGTTGCAGTTGTAAAGTAGTAGCGTTTTTGTCATGGTTGCATTGTAACATGCAATATTGTTTCTCCTACCTGGATAATTGCCACTTTAATATCTTGCAGATGATTGACGATCAAGACTTGGGGTTCTTTGCCAATTTTCTTGGCATCTTTATATTTGTCTTGGTGATCGCTTATCACTATGTAATGGCAGACCCAAAGTATGAAGGAAACTAGTGCTTGGGGAAATGGCATCTCTCTAGTTGCCACGGTAAACACATATCACTTTGTAATGGCAGACCAAAGCATGAAGGAAACCAGTGCTTGAGGCAATGATGTCTTAGGACTTATTAGTGCTTTTTTGGACTAGTACTTAAATGGCAGTCTTTACAAGAATAATTTATATTTTGTTAGTGTTATAAATGTCTTTCGAGACACTCGCACGAATTTTGCCATCTTCTTGATAATGAGAAACAACCAGCTTTGTGTCAGCTATTAGTTCATTACTTGATGAATACTCTCTTCAGCTTCAGCAGCAATATTAATCATTAAAATGTTTAGCAATATGTAAAGCACGTCAAGTATAACGCACAGAAACATGCCCATAAATCTTCGGGGATACCTTTACCCTACTTCACATCTCCTCCCAATTGTTCATGCATGTTGTGTCCCCACTGTTTCATGATCCTGCGAGTAAAGTTGGTCTTGTTGGACCAGTATCATCATTGCCTCATGCACAATGCCTTGATCCAAGTATGGCACTTTCTGTACTATAGTTTGCCAAAAGCTATTTCAAATGAAGTCTTCACCATAACTTTCTTTGCCATAATTCAAGTAATCTAATAGTTTTAATTCAAACAATGTTTTTCTAAATCCTGATGTCTTTCTTATCCATCTAAGCATTAGTATTACTATTGTTCTCCTTTGTAGTGAGAAATTTTTGATGGGGTAAACCCATATGGTTATTCATCACTTTAGTTTGTCATCAGACATTTCGAGAAAAAATTGTTTTTGTTGGGGCTAGAATGGAAAGTACATAATTGAGTGTTTTTTTTTTTATAATAATTTCTTTTTATTTTTTATGTATACTTATGGTAAAATGTCGCAAATGGTTTTTTACCATCGCATTTAGAATTATAAGATGTTCCAAAACATTGGGCACCAATAACATGGTTTCCCCTGTTTCTCATTATTCCCACTTCCACGCCAACAAAAGTGACATCCCCAATTCAATTTATTCACAGCAAAGCTACTGATAGCTTTGTCTAAATCCGCCATCATTCCATACCTAACATAAACTTTGCACGTAGAAATCCACTTGTCCAATTAAGCACTCACACGTGTGTGATGATGAGTGGGACCTTTATATCGACCATTATAATTATCTCTCCTCGAGCCTCTACGTAAATCACTACCCACGTCTTTTACGTGCATGTAGACATGACAATAATTATACTTATAATCATTTTGGAGTTCAACTTCTCTGCCTAAACATTTTCATTTAGAATCGACTCACCTAAACATTTTTCTTTTGCACCGATCCACATCCTCTTCTTTCATTGTCTAAAGTCAGTCATGGCAACACACTCCAAGGTCAAAAAATTGAAATAAAATTGAGGGAAAAAAAACAATTGTGGTGTCGGTACCAGTCATTGGAGTTGGTGGTGGGGCTGCATTACTCCGGGCATTAGGCATCGCCCTCCTTTTCAAATCTCTTTTTGGAGTTTATTACAAAGCGAGGCATGCTGTGCATGCACCAATTCCTTTAGCTTTCTTCCTCCTCTCTGATCTCTTTCTTTCCATGGTGGCCAAGAAAGGTGCATGGTGATGGTGAGTGCATTTAAGTTTCCTGCCTTTACTTTTTTTTTTATTTTTGTTAAAGAAAATAATAATAATAATAATAATAAGGTGAAGGTGTGTATGTGTGTCGTTTGCTTGCGTGCCAAGTGCAGGGTCCTTCCTTCAAGTCTCCTCCATTATGAATCCTCCAACCACACTGAGGATGAAAAAGGTCTCGAGCATGCCTGGTTTTGTGCCTCATGTCCCTGCCAAACTTTACTCATTTGGTCAACTAGTGACGTTGCAATTCCATTTAAATGTCAATTTGCAGTTTTTTGTAAACCTGTTCTTATCGTATGAAAAAGGAGATTGACAATAGTGCTGTTTGGGTTGACTTTCGTCAATCCCCCACACAGCACATGTTCTTCCTTGTGCCATCAAACCCATGTACTGATGCACTTCAAGTGTAGTAGACCTCAAGGGAGTCGTTCCCTCAACCCTAAGCAAAGGCAGCATGACCCCAAAAGAAGATTTAAAATCTACTTTGTTTAATCCTTGGGGGATTAAACAAATTGAGAGCAAATCTTTCACTCTTAGGCCTCAAGATTTGGTATCATACCATGCTTTCTTTCTTTAATTAAGTCGATCTACATGCATCTTTTGTTATTATATGCTGCCTGATGAGGTTCCTGTTTTTTTCAATGGTCGAGCACGAAATCAAAATGGATTAGAGTATCTTTTTATTTTGCTTCTGTGATTTTACTTTTAAAATAGTTTTCGCCAAACAATATGATGATCTGAATATACATATGATTTTATCATTTTCTCTCTGTTTTCTGTCTCTTTATTCAATAAATTTTCATGTAATTTCTCAACAAAACTTGAAATTATTAAGCTTGTGATGCAACTATTTTTCAAATGCAATGGCAAAAAATATCTTCCCTAGGGAATAGAACATTGAGATAAGAAGAAGAGCAAGAAGAATATATGTCTTTTCATAAAGTGCATTTTGGGTACTCTACTTTAACCTTTTAAGATAAAAGCCTGTTTTTTTTTGTCTAATGAATCAACTTTTTCTTATAATTTATCTTTATTTTTGTTTCTAACCCTTTTTCAATTTTTTTTTGTTTGAGCTCCTCATATTCCTCTTGTCCACTTTCTGAACCTCAGTGGAAGTATGATGCAGCATAATCATAGTCAAAATCCAATATTCTCTCTTGCCAATTCTTTTAAAAAAAAGAAAATAAAATTGACTTATGATAAAATATAAAATTTTTCATATTATATTCAATTTCACCTTCATCATAATAACTCTATATGATTGATGCCAACTGAATCATAGTGACAATATAATAAAAAAAATTGGAAGCCTAAAATTAAATATTCCTCATATCAATTTGTTTATGGGCATTTCTGCAATACAACATAAAAGGTAAGGGCAAAACAGAAAATGTACCGTTCAAACTATGGTTTGTAGCAACAAACTCAACTCGGGTCAACAGGTTGTTTGACCGCGTCGTAGTTATGAAGCCTTATGACCTCAAAGGGCAAAAAATAATCGACAACTACATCATTATACAATTAAAGCACTGGTAAATTTGCGCAACCATAGAGGGCATTTTAGTCCTTGGGATTCCATAAAGAGCCACGCCTCTGCGCTTCCTCTCCTCGTGATCGCTCAGTGCCCACGAAGGAAAGATTCGTCCTTTTCCTTTCTCTCGTGATCGTTGCCTCGCGCGCTCGAGCTCTTCCCACCAGCGCGTGTGATTCGGTGCTTTTGGTGTTCGGCATCGACGTGCAGGGTAAGATCCGTGGTGTTCCCCGAGAAATTGCGTCTTTGTCGAGCTCTTTTGGTATAGGTTGTGGGCGTTTCAAGTTATCTCGCTTTGCGTTCTTGAATCAGTTTTAATCTGATAAGCCATTTGTGGAGTCTGTTGGTTTGGTGAAATATGACTAATGTCGTGCTAAAAAATCGAGTCTTTGTTCAAACTTTTCCTGGTACGATATGTCTTGTTGCTTGTTTTCTGTTGATCCGGAAGCTTTCTTGTTTTCCAGTTTCCCTACCCTTTGAGGGTTTTGCTCAATTTAAACTTAGAATTCTTCGTAGTAGCTCATACTTCAAATTCGGTTTCCTTCCAGCAATTACCTTCGTGGAGATCTTTTCGTATAAGTTGACGATTCCTAGGAACTTACTTTGTGATACACGATACAGTTGTTGCCCGGCGATTGCTTCTTACTGCATGTGTTGGATATATTTTTGGTGATAATCAAATATTTCCTTAATTTATTGGTTATCCTTCTAGATTATGGAGATTAAGTTGCAAATTTTCACCTGTTTGTTGGGTTCCTTTCAAGTGTTCGTTTACTTTTGAACAAGTTGAGAACCGACTGTGCTTTGGAACAGGAAAATGTTTTACTATCTACTTTTTTCTATAAGTTTGGTCTTGAGATTGATTGTTGTTGCAGGTGTTACAAGCTGTGAGAAGTGGTGAATACTCAATTTTGGTAACAAAAAATTTAGAGCAGTATGTGGTGGCTGAGTCTCTCGGTGGATGTTTATCGCAGACTGATCTCTTTGAACTTGTATTGTAGGGTGATTCTGTAAATCATTTCTTCTTCCTCTGTTGTGTTTTTCCCCCTTTGAGCATTCTCCTCTCTCCTTTCTGGTCAGGTATTAAAACTCCCTTTCCTTGAAAACCTCTCTCGAATTGGTTCTAGTTTGCTTGTTTAGGCATCAAAGGCCCCTTCATTTGAGATAGCAAGCACCTTCCTCCATCTTACCTACTAAATCTGCAACTCTTTTTCAAGTATCGTTTGTGTTCCTTTCCTTTTGATTTCTCTGTGCTTTCAATTGGTTTCCTGGTGGTCTTGTTCGTATTAGAGGAGAGAATTGTAGGAATGGTGTGTCAAGCAGCAACAAGAACCGCATTCCGAACTTTAAAACATGAGAATGGAATTGCTGGTAGCACCGCGATAATCATTAGGGTCATTGCTTGCTTCCGGCCATTGCAAGATTGCCAAGTAAATTAAAAACCCTCAATTGGCTGCTGTGAAAAATATTGATAATAAAAGAAGCTATTTTCACTGGCTTGACTAATTTATTCATTTTCAACAGGCTGAATACTTCCGCCACCTCCTGAAGCCTGTCACGTAAATTATCCTCTCATTTGCAATTCATCTTCAATCAAAAGATCTTAGTTTTTTTTTCTCTTCTTGTTTTGGTAGGCTTGTGGGAATAATTTTGCATTACCATTTGCCTGAGGTAAAACATGAATTTTTGTTTAAGTTCTGATTCCTCTTGCCCATCATAGTTGATTCGTGGATATATTTACTGATACTTGTTTTCAGGTGATTGATTTGGGCATTTGTTGATGGAACAAGAAAATAATCCCCAGATTAATTCGCAGTCTACACTTTGGCAATTTAGTAGCATGATCTCTGCTGGAAATACTACACAATTTGTTACCAGGCCTCAGAACTCCATTTCAATGCTCTCCACTGCATGTGTTAATCCATCTACTAGCCGCTTTCCACTAACTTATTCAATACCTTTCCCTGGTTTTTACACCGATACAAATTTCCCAAAGACCTCACCTTTGATTCCTCCTCTGATTTCAGATAAAAGATACTTGGTTTCTGATCAGCTAATAGATGGAAGGAGCTTCGTCTTAAGCTCGGCTAGTGCCCCCACTCTGTGCATGGACTCTGTGAACCGAGGTTTCAAGCTGCAGGGAAATACTGAAACTAGTGCGTCCAATGGACATGGAGCTGATGAGATGCATGAAGACACAGAAGAAATTGATGCATTATTATATTCAGATTCCGACTTCAACAATGGCGATGAAGAAATTAGCACAGGACACTCTCCAGCTGAGCCTGAGATAGTGGAAAGGGCCTTTTCTGAGGTAGCTAGCTCTGTTCCTCCAACAAAGAGGAGGAGACTTGATGTCGATGATGAATTTGATGCATCACTCATAGATACTGCTAGCTCCCAAGTACTCCATTACCCTGATATACCTACAGAACACAGGAACAAAGAGGACGATAACAACACTGCATCTAGCCGTTTAGAAGTAGTAGGTCCTGATCCGAATGAAGAGAACAGGCAATTCAAAAGAGCTAAAATTCAGGAAACACTTGGCATACTGAGAAAGATCATCCCTGGAGGGAATTGCAAGGATGCAGTCACCGTCCTCGATGAGGCCATCAACTATCTCAAATCGCTTAAGCTGAAGGCCAAATTGTTGGAAAGTTTTCCTTAGCAGATATTCTAGGAGTGCCTTCTTACTAATATCTCAGGTGAGTATATTGGTAGTAGCTGTACCACTTTGATCAATGGAACACCTTCCATTGGTGCATATATAATTTTAGTAACTGAAGATGTGAATCAAAACACTAGAGGTCTCAACATTGCTGGAGTTTTGGGTCTTGATGGTGGGGGATGGAGGATATGAATATGATGGTCCAGTAAACAGTGTATATGCCAGGGGAGGATTAATCCAAATTGTCGCAAAGCTTCTTTTGACCAAAAGGAAACGATGGATTATGCATGCTAGCATGCCGACGCCCACCTGTTATACACGCATGTCGTCGTGATTCTGACTTTATCTCGGTGAGTGTGGGCTTCTTTAGACAGACAGTACAATAGAAACGCAGTGAAAGAATGAAGTCTGGTCATGCAGTGCAACTTTAATGATTTTCTGAAAGCTGTGGAGAAGGATATGTTGCTTTTGTTGACACGATGATGAGTGGATGTAGCTGTCCTGTTGGAAGGTCTGGTTCTGATTCAGCTAGTTTCTGAGGAATGACTTTATGAGAGCGCGATACCTGTGGAGCTCTCTCTCATTGCTTCCCGTTATCCTTCCCCTCCCTTCGTGATCATTGTCAACTATGGTGGCAGATATTGTCAACCCATAAGTGTTCCGCGTGCCCGTGCGACGGTTTGTGGCCATTGTTTCTCATCAGGCTTAGTCGTCTTCTTCGCATTCCCTGGATGAAACTGATGCGTTGCCCTTCGGTATGTTTATCGTAAACGGCTGTGCTTTGTTGTAGTACTGATGTCCTACTTTTTGCTGGTGCTTCTAGAGATGTAAATATTTTATTATGTTTGAATTTTATATAGTTTGCCGGTGTAGAATGAAGGAATAAAAAAATATTAGTGAATCTAGATGACTAATTCAATTCACGGATTTTTTTTATTGATGGTCGGTAGTATAAATCGAGAAAGTATGGAGATCTGTCTTAATAGTTAATATTTTTATATTTACTATTTAATAAGGAGAAAAATTTTTAATAATAAATGATCTATTATTAGAGATCTTAATCAAGATATCACACGTGAGCAAATTTTATACAAGTGAATTTATGAATATTAATAAGTTTGCAATACTATTAATTTTTGGATTGCCTCTGGATTAATAAGTTAGGATATTTATTTTCAACTAAAAAAATTAATTTTTTTTTGGGATCAGTAAGATAGAATTTTATATTCTAAAGTTGGGATTCTCAAATCTTAAAAATGGATCGCTAATATTAGTAAATTAATACTTGGATAGACAACCACTGCAATTTTAAAATGGCATAGCATTTAGGATGAACAAATACTGTCAATCAAATTTAACTGAAAGATCAAACTAATTTATTTGAAATCGAATAAATTTTTTAAAAAATCATATTATTAAAAATTGTAATAAAAATTAAATAATTTAAATTAATAAAATATCGATAAAAATCAAATCGACTAATTGATACTTTTTAGCAATGGACTGATTGCCAAAGTCTTTGCCTTGTTTTCTGACAAAGCCATGCCTTGGCTCCAACCTGCCATTTATTCTTCTAATCACCAAATCAACAGGCCCACAATCGTGGCCGAAAATTCAACAATTTCCCACCTCCGAAAGCTACTTCCTCCTCCTCCTCCTAATCCATCCCCATCCCTCTCTCATTCTCCTTTCCCCACCTCCTCTGTTCCTCCCCAAGCAGCAAAAAGATCAGATTTTTAACTTCTCTCCCGAGCCAAGATCGGATTTTTACTTAAGATTTGCTGATCCAACGCCGATGGCGAGCAAGGGAGGGCCATCGTCGCCGGCGAAGCCGCCGGCTGTCTGCTGCATGTGCGGCGACGAGGGGTTGACCCAGGAGCTCTTCCGGTGCAAGCTCTGCCTTGTGAGGTCGCAGCACAGGTAATCCTCTGCCTTACTGCCTACGAATCTTTCTGCCAAGATCACGTTCCTATCAGATTTAAAGCAGAATTAAGTGGAACAGAACAGGATTAAAGAAGCAAGATTTGATCTTTCCGATCCATTAAGTAGCTCCATCTGCAAGCTAAGAGAGATGACTTCATGTGTTGTATTGGATGTTATATTCAAAGATTAATCCGGAGAATAATTATGATTCTGAAAATAATTTTTAGAAAATTCATCTTCCTAGTGTACAGAAATAAGAAATTACTTCCCTTTATGATCAAAAGTAGGTCAGGTTTTGGATTTAGTGCAATAATAGTGATCTAATTCATAATTATGATCTAATAAACGAGGACTATGTTGATCCTGCTTGCTTTTATGTCGACAGATATTGCAGTAACCAATACCCTAATCTCGAATTCTACACACTTTGCAATTGGTGTTTGAGAGAAGGATCAAATTCTTCTAGGAAAGAAGCTGTCAAAGAAGGATATTCCAATTTTAATGCCTCAAACAACGACAGTACTGATACTGATAATGACAATGGAGAGGTTAACCATAACAATACAAGCACTGCTACAAATGCTAGTAGTAGTACTAGCTCAGGAGTTAAGCTTCACCGAGTTCATTTCTCTTCGCGACTCGATAATCCAATCAAGAAGCCAAGGATATTGAGTAGATCTGCCTCTGATGTCACGGATCGGATTAGATCGACTGGAGAGATCTCCCCTAGATTGGGCAAGGCAAGGCAAGTTTTCAAGGCCAAAGTAAGAAGATATAAACTCTTGGAAGAGGTCTCTAGTTAGAGTAAGAAAGAAAAGAAGAGAGATACTATACTTTGAAATGTTCTTGGCAAGTTAATAATTTAGTTTCATCATTTTATTTCATATACTGGCATAAAGTGTATCGGTTAACATAGTTGCATTATGATAGAATATTATAGCAATTCATATCGCCTCCATCAACTACACTATTCTCAATGTTTTGGATGATAGAATGTCGAATGCACAAGCATTGTGAAAGAAATAGTTATAATTTTAAATACTTTTTTTTTCTTTTTCATTAAGCATATAGAATAAACCTGGTAAGGTTTCAAACCTCCCTCGTGTCTCAAAAAATAAAAATAAAATAAAATAAAAATTAAATTTTACAACTATAACAGTGCTGATTTTCCGACTTATGACACTCCGTTATGAATTCATGCCGTTTTAAATATGCGACAGCCACAGGCGCGTCTTCTTCGGTCCACGTACTCCATCGCTGGCAATGCCGCGTCCCAAAAACGTAACGACCGTAAGGTTCCTCTACAAGACTAATGTACATTTCGATCCTACAACTATAAATCTAAACCGTAGAAGCATCTATCAGCGGCCCAACTGTGAACCTCTCTCTTTCATATCTGGCGGCTGAGATGTGAGATTTGGATTTTTGAACGCTAATGATAAAGCTTGTAACATGTAAGTTCACGTATAGCTTGATTAGGATGGCAAGACAGAAGCAGCAGACACACCTTAAACCGGCGAGGAGACGGCGAGGAGCCGAAGCGCTTCAGTGGACATGGATTCCTCCGCCGATCACAGCGATCGTAAGAGATCCGAAGGCGAACAATCTACCGATTACGCTCCCTACCCCACGTTAACTGCCGAGGACGTTGCGCCCCCTCCGCCGCCCTCTGTGCCGGCGAATTCTAATCCCTATGTCACCTCTTCTCCCGCTAGCAAGAGTATGCGTACTTTTGATCTCCTTGCACGAGCTTCTGTTTTTTTTTTTTTTTGGATCCCCTTTGTCTGGCTTTTTCCTTGCTTTATCCGCACTGTTCAACTTATTTGGGGCTGGTTTTAAATGATAAAATTTTGATTCTTGGGAGATGAATAGGTACGGTGGATACGGTGCGGGAAGCTCTAGGGAAATTTGGGATGAAAGTCAGCGAAGCAGCGAAGAAGACTGAGGGACTCGCCGGGGATGTTTGGCAGCACTGTGAGTGCATTATCTATCTTGATTGTGTATAACAGATGTGTTTTTATGGTTTTGTTGTGTACTTCTTCTGCCTTTGATTTTTGCTACTTGAGATAGTAGTGAAGATTCGATCTTAGTTTTGCGACAACAAAAATTAATTTCTTTTGGGTCAAAAGGAGGCCTACAAAGGCATTTGTTTGCAAACTTCTACTGGATAGAATTGAGTCCTTGGGTTATTGGTTTAAATTCAAGGTGCATTATCTATCTTGATTGTGTATAACAGATGTGTTTTTATGGTTTTGTTGTGGTGAGAGATCTATTTTCACTTTTTGGGATAGAATTGAACCCTTGGGTTATTGGTTTACATTCAAGGTTGGTTTATAAACTAAGGATTGCTAATGTAGTTTTTTTTAACAACACTTATTAGAGTTAATCAAAAAGTTGTTTATTTTGTATGAGTCAACATGGTGTGGTCATACAGATTTGTTCAAGACTAAGCCAGGTTTCACGAAGTGTCAAGCCTTATATTTATTCTGAATGGCATATTAGCACCTGGAAATATGCGGTTATGAATAAAAATAAGATGGAATTGGAATTTACTTGTCTACTAAAGTTTTTCTTATCGTTTCAAAGTTGGCAAGATGTAGTTGACTCAAATTTTTTCAATGACAACTATTGGTATCTCTCGAGATGCCTCCGACCCCTACTTTGTCATCAGAGACAGTTCATCTTTTAGCTGTAGTATCACCAAGCAGTGGCATAGCCAAGGAATTATTTGAATGAGATCATTAATTTAATGATACCCATTCGAGAAGCTTCTTGATTGGTGTCAGATTTTACTATGTGATAAAACCATGAGACCATTAGTATGGGATGCTAGCTAAAGCAAAGAATAACTTAATGTTGTGAGTACATGATGTGTTACAATTAAAATTAAGGGCAAAATTCTTATATGAATAAGTTAGGATTGGATGGTAATTAAGGATAAGGATAGTCTTGAAAAGGTTGTGATTTTTGAGAAAATAATTGTTAGTGGCTGACGCAACAAGTTTGGAGAATGAGGAAAGAGATGCGATGGGGCAAGAGAGTGCGATCCATGATGATGTGTAAGAGATGAAAGATAAGCATTATGTTGCATCGCGATGAGATTTTAGCGGAGTTGTTGACACTCTAGCAGACCAGAAACGAATACAGAACGACAACAATGATAATGTATGGAGCAATTTGTTAAATATATAACATATATTTTTTAAAAATCCAACACACACATATATATAAAGAGAGTTTTGATATCTCACACATCTTAGCACCTTTTTTTTTGTTTTGAAATTTTTTTGTGCTTAATATTATAACCCAACCCCTAAACTCTAAAGGTAAAACCCTAAAAAAGATTAATCGCAATCCAAAAAAAAAATTAGGTGACGTGCAGTGGATAACAAACCATTGTATATGAGGGAGTTAGCCTGTATGCCTCCGATCCGCGCCTCGCTTCCGTGCCGTGATTTTTGGGGGGGGGCAGGTGAGGGCCCCACCCCCGATTTCCACGTCGGCCTAGTGGGAGGGCTCTCAAGCTAACAACCCTATATATATATGTATAGAGAGAGAGAGAAAGAGAGAGAGAGAGAGGTTAGCCTAGGCGACACGTGCAGGCTAGCAAAGCCGTCTATCCCTGCAAGCAGTGAGGCGCCCACAGTAGGCACCCACAGTGGGTGCCAAGGCTAACACACACACACACACACACATAGTGTTTATATGCTGCGGGCAGTGCATTGCGCGATCGTCCGCGCCACAGTGATTGAGGCGCGCTTGGAGAATTCCATTTTTTTATTTTTTAAAAACCAACATTTCCTTAAATCTTAAACCCTAATACATATATTATACCTGTGAGCATCTAAAATTTTTTTGGCTTAACTTTGGAGCTAAAAAAATAAACAAAAAATGCTATTAGGCACCCTAAATATATACTCGTGAGCACCTAATTTTTTTTTAGTTTTTAATTTTTTTTTTAGCTTGAACACTATAATCCAACCCCTAAACTCTAAAGGCAAAATCTAATTCAATGTTGCGAACAAGTTTGCAGCGTAACAAAATTTTCTATATATATTTGCACAGATGCTTGATTTTTTAAAAGAATAAAAATATAAAGAAATGAAAAATAAAAATTGGAAAAGTGGACATCTTTTGTAACCATACAATGGCCAAATTCATGATTTTTCCAATGGTAGATCATTGCTTAGATTTCATTTCCATAAGGGTATGTGATCAATGGTGACATAGAAAATATTGTTTTTATGTGGAGAGAGATACCTAACAATGATCAAAACCACAATTTTTGTCACATTGATACACAAAATGAATATGATGGTGTAATCAATGTGCCAGAACCCAGAATTCATATCATAACAAAGTCATCTACATCTAACAATAATGATTTTTCTATGTTAAAGGCATTACATGACGAAATTTCCTATTGCTTGTGATTTCACTGATTCAAAAATGTACCAAAATGTTTCTTGTATACATGCTTCTTCGCATAGAAACCATTTTGGACAAGAACTGAGTCTTTAGAAGAGGTCAACTCCAATTATGATTTGATAATCATATGCATGATCATTCACATAAGAAACATCTTAGTTCGTTTCTTATTCCAATCTTTGCTGCCTTCTTGTGGGTATGTATCATATGATGATAGTGGGTTGAAGTAGGCTTGGTATGAATTGATGCTTTGACTTAACTGATAGCTTCCTGATATGATAAGATAGTACACCAATCTTAAATTCCTTTATGCATAGTTGAAATATGAATCAGTAACATTTTTCTGCATTTACCTTGCCTGTGTTTTTTTCTCTGTATTTCTGATTTTCTGTTGCCTAGATGGGTTGTGGACCTTTATTAGATCATGTTTCAACAATGATGCATTTGTTTTTCTTATTTCAGTGAAGACAGGCCCTAGTGTTGCTGATGCAGCAATGGGAAGAATTGGTCAGATATCCAAAGTCATAGCTGAAGGAGGTTATGAAAAAGTTTTCCAACAATCTTTTGAAATTCTTCCAGAAGAAAAGCTAAAGACTACGTATGCTTGCTACTTGTCGACATCAGCTGGTCCAGTCATGGGAGTTCTATATCTCTCAACTGCTAAACTTGCATTCTGCAGTGACAATCCGCTTTCATATAAAGTTGGAGATAAAACTGAATGGAGCTATTATAAGGTACCCTGCTCTTCTCCCATAATCCAGAAGGCAGAATCTTAGATTTTCTTTCCATGGAAATAACAAGATTGCTCCTTTTTTTAGTTGACCAATTTCATCAATCAGTCAATTTTACTTTCATGTGTTGTGAGGTCTTAAAGCATCTCCAATGGTTAGAGCTAGCTCTAAATGAGTTTTTTTGTAATTTCCAATATGTCACATCATAGGCATAAAAATCTACTACTCTCTCCACAATAAAAAAAACCTCCCTACAAATCTCAAACCTCATTGTTAATTGATTACTGGCATCACTCACATTGTTAATTTCGAGAGAAAAAGCATGTTTGAATTTACACTGCTGTTTTTAAACTAAAAATCTCAAATCTCATGCCCACAATGATTCAAGCTTTTTTGTACATTTTTTTGTTTCGTAGACTTCTCAAAAAACCTTGCATTGGATATGCTCTTAGTCTAGGCCACAAAACATTCTGACCAAATTCCGAGATGTGAAACCACACAAACACATGACACTAGGTTTAGACATGGCTCCTCGTAGGCGGGTGAATCAGTTCAGTGGGTTGGGTTGGAAAAGCAAGAGCAGATTAGGCCAGCAAAATTAGTAGACTACTAGAATTTAAGAACTTTCGTGATCGGGAATAGTAAGCAAAGTATTTGCAATAGCGGAGCCAGAATGATGGATCTATCTGAGCTAATTTCCCTGAGTTGATAGCCATTGGATTGGTATCAATAGCCCCCGGGCTAATAGATCCTTCATTAATGTTTTTTTTACTCTTATCTTTGATACTTTCCATTTTTCCTCTCTACACGGACCCTCCGGGCTACAGCCCGGGTAAAGTAATGTGGCTCCGCCCTTGAGTATTTGGTGTGTGTGGTAATTCACTTGTATATTTTTATCACGGCGATTGGAGAAGTTAAACTGCTTAAAAATTATGTTTAGATCTTAGGGATGGTTCATGATACACAGCCATAATTCACTTGTGATCATTCGCTCATGAGTCTGTTGAAATTTTTTTCCGAATATTTGTTGTGACAATAAAATGCTTATGAGTTGAAATTGATATTTGTAGGAAGAAGGAGCTTGCTTCAAGAGATCTAGATACTGCTCATTATGCATGTTGTAGCTTTATTTTTTTGAAATGGCTAGGGAAACCAAATACGAGTTTCAGCCTGTCATTCTTAAAATGCTGAATTTTTTTCCTTTTTTGGTAAATACCAATGCAGGTGGCAGTTCCTCTTGATCAGCTAAGATCAATTAATCCTGTTACAAGCACAGCAAATGCAGGCGAAAAATATATCCAGGTCGTGTCGATCGACAACCATGAGTTCTGGTTCATGGGTTTTGTCAACTATGACAGTGCTGTTAAAAATCTACTACAAGTAGCGCAAGGTGCCCATTAACCAACCTTGCTGGTGTTTATGGTATCAGACTTGCTCCTTGAATGATTTTCTTTGTGCGTGATTTGTATGGTTTGAATAAAAATTGTACAGGCACTCGGTTTGCGTTTTCCCAAACCTGAAACTATTTGTATCCATCGTCTCGGATTCTTTTTTATATTATTTTAGTTCATTCATCTGCAAGTTACGCTATCTTTGGAAGGAGGTGAGTGAAAGGAGAGAAAGGTCAACAGGAGTAAATGGAATTTTGATTTGTTTGGGAGGGAGTGAGTTATGAAAGAGGAGAGGAGAGAATGATAAAGTTTATCCGAAATCAGCGAAATTTTTTACATCCCTATTTGAAGTGTAAAGGAGAGGAAGGAGAGAGAATAAGAAATTATTTTAATTTTATCTTTAATAATTTAATAAATTTAATTTTTAATCTCCTCCAACCTTTTTTTCCTAAGGGCATCTATAAACATTTAACTCCTCCAACGTTATAATACCTATTAACTCATCAAAAAGTATAGGACTCACATGTCACATACACATTAACATCAAAAAGTATGAGACTCATATGCCACATACACATTAATATCTTCATTCTCTCACAACCGTTTAATATTCAACCCCCATTATTTATGGAGTCCACATGCCACATACACATTATCTCACATATACCTTCTCTCACATACATATTCTCTCACATATTCATTCTCTTACCTATATATTTTTTATTTTTAATTTTATTTGCTAATTTAAGTAATTATTATTTAAAATAAATAATAATAATATTTTTAAATATGTTTATCATTATTTAAAATTTAAATTATTATTATAATTTTGAAATAATAGAGAACAATATAAAAAAAATATACTTACATATAATTAAAAGATAACATATAAATTAACATAAAATGAAATAATAAAATACAAATTCAAGAGTTATTATATTGTGACCAAATATGTTCAACTAAGTCGGCACGAAGTTGGTGATGCACGTGACTGTCACGTAGTTGGGAATTTATTCGAAGATAATCATGAAATCCTCGGTTTAAGTCTTGGACAGGTTGTGCTGGTTCGTCACCTTCATCGTTGTACGAATTTGTCACATGATCCCCCTCATCTTCTATAATCATGTTGTGCAAAATAATATATGCTAACATAATATGTTTTAACTTTTTTCTATACCAATAACGAGCTGGACCTCTGACAATTGCCCATCGAGCTTGAAGCACCCCAAATGCTCGTTCAACATCTTTCCTTGCAGCCTCTTGTCTTTCCTTAAACAATCTCCTCTTGGGATCTTCCGGACAAGGAAAAACCTTCACGAAAGTAGCCCATTCCGGATATATTCCATCTGTTAGATAATACCCCTTCTTGTATTGAGTGTCGTTGACCGTGAAATTAATCTCCGGGGCATTTCCTTGAAAGACGTTATTGAATATGGGAGATTCATATAACACATTAAGATAATTACGTGAACCTGCGACACCAAAGAATGCATGTCATATCCACAAATCTTGAGCCGCGACCGCTTTAAGCACAATTGTCGGTGATCCATGCCCTCTTGTAAATTGGTCTTTCCAAGCAACTGGACAATTTTTCCATTCTCAATGCATGCAATCAAGGCTGCCTAACATTCCGGGGAAGCCATGCCTCTCATCATGCAATTGAAGAAGACGTTGAACATCATCAGCATTTGGTCTTCTCAAGTATTGATCTCCAAATAGTTCAACCACATAAACGCAAAACTTGAAAAGACATTGAATGGCGGTTGATTCACCCATGCGTAGATACTCGTCAAGATGGTCGACTGGGACTCCATAAGCTAATTGGCGAATTGCAGATGTGCATTTTTGTAGTGGTGTCAAGCCTTGTCAACTCGCAGCAGCATCCCTTTGCTGAAAAAATGATGAACGGACTCTCAAGTACATTCACTATACGACAAAATAAATCTCTTTGCATGCGAAATCGTCTTCGAAATATTTGATCTAGATACACTGGATTTGTAGAGAAATAATCATTGAAGAGTCTCACATGCCCGACTTCACGATTTCTTTGAATAAACCTTCTTCTTCGCCGCATCTCGTTATTACTTTGATGTGCTTCAACTATTTCTCGGCTTTGTTGAAGTATCAATGACATTAGCTCATTCCCTGGATTATAACCTTCATCAACATCTTCAACATGGACTTCATTTTCACTTGTCGAGTCCGACGTGGTGCTACTTGAAGATTGAGACATAATTAGAGGAAGAATGAAGAATGAAGAATGAAGAGGAAACGAATTCGTCAGCTACTTGGAGAATGAAAAATTATAGAGCACAAGGTGTCTATTTATTTATTATTGTCAACGGCTATATTCTAAGGGTCATATTACAACGTCATATTCCAACTGCCATATTACAACGGTTATATTCCAACTGCCATATTACAACAGCTATATTCCAACTGCCATATTATAACAGCTATGTTCCAATGGCTAGTTTGCAATGGTTATATTAATTGATCAGAAATTATAAATGAAGTTAAGAAAGTAAAATAATAGGAAATTACATTAATTTAAAAGGACAATGTTCGAAAATTATATTAATTGAAAAGTACAATAATTAAATAACAATAAATGAAAATTACAGATTCCATCTCTTCTTAATCTCTTGACATAAATGTTGATGGATGGTAAATTGCTCTTGTGTCATTTGTGAGGTGTCTTTCGAAAGGATTGCATATTCCTTCAATTGAACTTTAGCTAAGGCAGCCTTTGCTTTCATTTCAGCAGCTTTTGCTTTCATCTCTTCAACTTCGAGTTGTTTTTGTTTCATTCCAACTTCAGTCTTTTTGATGCTTGTATACTCTGAAAATTTTGCAAACATATTACCCAAATTTGTTGTCATACCTTCAATGTCTGATTTCATTTTGCCTTTTCCTTTTTTTTTTGCTGCCTTCTAACCCATTGGACGAGCTTCTTCTTCATTTAGGTCTACATGTAGACTAGCATCTTGGCTAGATGACGTGTTGCTTGCTCCCGACTCTGAGATTCTTGCCTTCTTTGTGCTAACAATGTGATCAACAGACTGTGGAGTAAACATTAGACAGTCTTTTACTATCCTCCACACATGCTCAAGATTAAATGCAACGCCATTATTTTCTTCACGATATTTTTCGTACGCAAACTGCAATATATCCTCATCACTGTGGCCACTACGATATGCACTATAAATGCTATTGTAATTTGCGTTGAAGTGATATACCTTTTTTTGTATGGTATTGTGCCAGTGCGATCGTATTATACTTGCATTTTTGTTGGGTGTACCTTGAGGACGATTCTCATTGTAGTAGCTAGCAACATGACCCCAGAAAGCATCCATCTTCTGATCATTGTCGATGATTGGATCGTCGCTGATAGTGACAAATGATCTGGCCAAAATTTCGTCTCCAGACTTACTCCATGTTGATCGTTTTCTTCTACTCGCAGCGCCAGCATCCGCATTCTCTAAATTAACAACTTCAATTGGAGATTCACGGTCGGACACTTGAGTCTCTGGAACAAAAGTCGGAGTAAATGGATCACTTTCCGTCGGAGATGTAAAAGGCATGCCGGTTGTAGGTGAATTGGATGGATAATTTTATGGATATGGATTATATGGATAATTAGGTGGATATGAACCATATGGATTATTTGGTGGGTATGGATTATGTGAATAATTTGGTGGATATGGAAAATATGGATAATTTGGTGGAGTTTGGGAATTTTGGGAAAAAGTATTTTCTAAAAAATTTCTTTGAAAACCCACGATTATTTTCATCCATTTCAGAAGAAAATACTAGAGATAAGATTTTTAGGAGGGAGGAAGGTTTTGAAGATTGGAATGAGAGTGATTGGAAGGGATGTATTTGAAGATTGAAATAAGAGTTGATGAGTATTTATAGATGAAAATTTATTTTTTTTAAAATTAAAATAGTCGTTTGTTTATGACCGTTTGGGTGACTGTTGTGCCTATATAAAACCAATCTGATCGGTCAGTGCACTGATCATGACAGGTCTTGACCGATCAAGATGTCATGTCATACGCGATGAACGCGTTCAAACATCTGAACGCGTTCATCACGTCAACGCAATAACGCACTACCCACAGTGATTTTAACGGGGATGGCTCATTAATCGAGCGTTATAACGCTCGATTAACGAGTCGTTGTAGATGCTCTGAATGAAGTTTCTCTTCCTCCTAAATAAACATGAGATAAATACTTTACTTTCTTTTTGTTTTTTCTTTCTTTCTTCTTCTATTAATCCTTTTTCCTTTCATTAATGAATCGTCCTTTACTACATCCAAACAAAGACTTAAAATGAAAATGAATAAACCTCCGGGATTATGATGTAGCGAAAAGACGATTAATTATTATTTTAAACATTCATGATTCGATCCCCAATTACAACGTATTTTACAAACATTTTTCCTCTAAATTAAATGCGAACCCTGAGACGTTGAACTTCTGAACTATTCATCGTGAGCGCTTTTCGATTTACCCTAATAGTCAATGAAAAACTTTCGTAACAATGAACCAATCGTCCGAAGTTCGATATTATCTAACTTCATTAGCCATTTTTAGAATGAAAATGAATAAGCTGGGATTTAGAGAAATCGATCTCCTACAGCTTCTTGCCACACGAGGAGTCGCACCATCAAGGCATTAATGCAGAAAATGACTTGGTCGGTTCATTTGTCGCTTAGCAACATGGTTAACCTGTAGAAGAGAAGAACGTCTCTGGTAAATAACAACCAACCAACCCAAAACAAAGAAATGGAATAACCTTCCTGTTTCTAGCCAAATCAAATCACCAAATCATCACTAAAACCAAAAACGTAAGCTATTTGCATCATCTAACCTATGACTTGTAAAATGATTGCAAAGAGAATTAAATATAGTTAAAATAAAAATCTCCGAGATTTGAGTAAGCGTACAGATTAGAGTCTTGGAGGCTATGGCGTACAGATTAGAGTCTTGGAGGCTATGTACACACATATAGGGTATATGTAACATTTACATATCTACACTTACTATCATGATCAAATCAGTAGGTTTGATGGATAGATCTGAGGTGCGAATAGCATTGATCACTGCTTTTGAAGTAATCCAGGCACACCCAGCAAATGTGCCGTCCACACCTACACTCAACGTGGTTGCAGCCATCAGTCTTCTCAATTGTCCACCCACAGCCCGGGCAGTTGCTTACATTTTCTTTTTCCTTGACCCATTCAGCCAGCGAGAAGTCTGGGTCCTCCTTGTATTCCATGTATATGTCGCAGGAAATAAAAGGATGGTACTCGAGATTGCACTTCCTGCATGTCTCAGCGGTGCAAGCCCCACAGATGAAAGGCCCAACCTCATCATCCGGAAGGGCAACACGATACACTCCAGGACAATCGGGCGTCGGACAGAAGCGATAAGCACCATCACTGGATATCACAAATGCACTTAAAGATGCTTTGAATAGTTCATCCAGCTTCTCTGATGATAATAAAGATTTGAGGTCTATCAGCAGGATTAGCTCCTTGCACCCCTGTTTGGTGCAGCAAAGGGGGAAACCATCACGTGATCTCATGGTAGTTTCGCATTGATCCAACAAGCAAGATCGACAGAAAGTATGACCACAAGCTTCAAGTTTGTATGGATCCTCCAGCTCACACAAGCATATGGGGCATGAAGATTCCAATGGCCTCTCAATCACACCATTTTGATCAATAGCTAATGCCAACTCGGTGATCAAGTCCTGAACCCTCTGCTTTTGGTCCTTGGTTCCACGTACAGAGAGGATATGGCGTCGGGTATTGAGAGTTAACTCAACCTCAGGAATATTGTCCTTCAGCCCTTGCAGCTCTGTTCCAAACCTGTGAACCACCTCTTTCATCAAGTTTGGTGGGAGCTTACGCCCATGAAGATGTATCTCAAGTTGCTGGTTCCCATGGAGATCAAGTAACAAACTAACCAACTTATGCTCAGCAGCAGATACTTCCCTTGGTGGACCAAATCCTCTGATGTTTAAGCTCCGCCGGTCACATAAAATATGAATTCCCATTTCCTGCTCGAGAGCTTTTATGCATGACATGCCATCACGAGACCGGACAAGCTGTAGGACTGCCGGGGTGAGGCTTGGGTGAGAAATTATTTTGCCTCTTATCAACTGCTCCAGAGGTCTCCTCAAATCTGCAATGGTTTTTGTGGCATTTGCAGATATCCTTATACGATAAGAACCATTATCATTCTTCTCTAGGTTATATGATGCACCTGACAAAAAACAACCAGCTAACAACTTAAAATGATAGGCACATATAATTTAATAAAATGGTCAAAACTTCAGAACAATAGGTATCTATTCACTTATGAGTAAGATTGTCTAACATAATGTAATTGCACTAGCACAAAAGTAAACAAACACTATTTGGCCCTGCCTATCCAAGCCATTGAAACAAACAAACAGCCATTTGCTCATCTCGATAGACCAACAAAAAGTACAAGTTATAGTTTAGATGTAAGTGCGTTCCAACAGATGCCAAAATGAGAACTGACTCTGGGCCAAAAATAAAACATTTAAATAAAAATCAGGCTAAAACAGCCAAGTTACAATTCCAAATTAATGAACAAATGCAACTTGTACAACTGGCAACTAGAGAGGTAAAAAAAACTTCAACCGCTCAATGTTTTATGAGAATCAAATATCTGAAAATATGGCAAAGGAAGAAAGACTAATCAGTTATTTATTCATTGAAAATATGAAATAGACATATCATCACTTTTTTACAAAAATGAACTGAAATATAAGACAAGCTATTCAAAAATTACAAGGAATATATGCTTGAAATAAAATGGTAGGTAAATTGTTATGTTATCTTTTGATGATGATGAATTGTTGATTGTTCTTTCCGCCACTTTCAAGCATGAGAAATCTAGAAGGTTGCAAAGGATATTAAAAGTCGCAGACAAAAATTTTCCATGTCCAAGATGCATTAATATCTGAAGTAGCAATAGGTTGTAGAAGTTCTTAAAAACGATGCAGATAACAACCATATCGAGGGTTTTCCATGAGGAAGCTACATCCAATTGAGATCATCATCTTCCTCATAGCCATGTTAGTCTCAACTGGTAGAGATTGACTTCAGCTATTTGAAAAACTCCACCTGTGACGACCTATTCATGGCCGGTCCTAAGCCCGGATAAAAGAGGAGGGTTGGGTTAGAGTGCCAGTCAACGTAAAAAAATTATGACAAATACTCAATGAATGGATTTATTAAACTATTATGTTAATGCTAGGATGTTCCTCGAAAGGAACGTGTTGCAGGGTCGGACTGTAACATCTCAGCAAGGACTGCTACATCTCCAGAAGGCGGATGTAGTACTAAATATACAAGGGTTTGCGTTGTTAGGTCCGACTGTAACGTCTCGGCAAACCCTGCTTCATCTCCATGAGAACTTGGGTATAGTATTAAATAGGCAAGAGTTCTCAAACCATAGGTGGGATCAGAATAAACATTATAAGAAAACTAATAGTTTGAGATTTGGAACATGAAATATAGGAACTCTCATTGGTAAAACAATGGAGGTAGTAGATACAATGATTAGGAGAAAAATTAATATTTTGTGTAAGAGACAAAATGGATAGGCGAGAAGGCAAAAATGATAGAGAAGTCGGGTTTTAAGTTATAGTACACAAGAAAAAGTAAAACAAGAAATGAAGTGGATATATTTGTAGATAGTTCTTTAAAAGATAAAATTATTGAAGTAGTTAAAAAGGGGGATAGAATTATAACTCTCAAGATAATAGTGACGAAAGAAGCTATGAACGTAATTAGCATATATACACCTTAAGTAGGATTAGATGAAGAAACCAAATCAAGATTTAGATGAGGTATTACAAAACATTCCGCCAAATGAAATGATTTTGATAGGAGGTGATCTAAATGGACATGTAGAATGAAAAATGAGAAATATGAGAGGGCACATGGGGGTTATGAGTTTGGAACAAGAAATGACGTAGGAAAAACTATATTGGATTTTGCGATAGTATATGACCTTATACTAGCTAATACTTTAAAAAAAAAATACTTGGTCACATTCAAAAGTGAGAATAATAAATCGCAAATTAACTTTTTTATGGTTAGGAAGAGAGATAGGAAGATTTGTAAAGATTGTAAGATCATCCCTAGAGAAAGCTTAACTATCCAATATAGATTAGTAGTGTTAGATATACGTCTTAATAATAATATCAATAGATGAACAGAAATTGTGAATGGTTGCAGGAGGCCAATACCAATTAGATCTGCAACTATAATGATGCAGGAGGCCAATATTTGGTAACAGAGGCACATGCACTATCGCCTAGTTCGTGCAGGATATATCTTGTATACAACTCCTGTCTACAAGTTTATAACAGACATTTTCCAAGCCTAGTAATTTGGCTTTTGGAAGGTGCAAGTTGAAAAGATGCTGCTAATCTTGTTGAATCCTGTGAGCTAGCATCTCGTTAGAGGCATATAATGTGAAATAAGATATCTTGTAGCTGAGTAACCATTGCATACCATAATTCAGTTTGCATCTATAGAGATTGCATTGCGAGATTGCATTGTTAGTCCACTGGTCACTGACTTCCCTAGTATTTCTAGATAAGAACATTCTGTGCCAACTATCCTTCCTAGGCATTTCTGTTGATATCATCTGTTTTAATTGCACTACAAGCTCACTGAGTTTTTTTAATAGAAAGATGCATTATGGATTTTTAGTTCATTAAACATAATTTGAAAAAGCTTCATCTCCACAACGTTACAATTATAGAGATTTTTATCACGATCTCATTAACTAATCATACTGCTGTCATGCCCTTTAGATTGCATTATAGAGTGATGAAAACAATGCTCTTACAATCACAAAGCAACAAAGCCAAGAAAATGCACATGGATATAAAGGGAAAAAAGTATGTCATCAAGTAGAAGTACAAATATACCTTTGCGACGCCTGAAACTTTCCAGTAGTGAATCCAGATTTTTCCTGATAACAGGATAAACATGGGAAGGGAAACACAAAGAACTATGAAATACATGTTGGCATTGAATCTTCTGCCACGGGAGACAACCAGGGAGCACTTTCCCTTGGATGTGTTCCAAAGCTTTAGCAGCCTCAAGATGCAGACTTCCATCAAATGTAATCATAGCTTTTGCGATTGAATCCTGGGGTGTAGGTCTGAAGATTTCAACACGGAAACTATTGTCAGAGAAATGTTTGTTAGGCATAAAAGGAGAAATTTCCTTGATAAGTGCTTCTTCAAAGGAGGAAGTTGGCAGGTCAGTAATTACTTCTTCTCTATAAAGGCGAATCTTGAAGATTTTCCTCCTTGTCAGACTTAGAAAAGCATCATAAAGTTCAGCTTCTGATACATCTCTGGGAATTCCTTTAACAAACACACAGTTTTGGTATTTCTCACTGACCTGAAGATCAATGTATCTGCCTCCAATTGCTAAAGAAAAGCAGTCCTCAATAAAATATTCAGCTTCTCCGGGTGCACAGGTAACAAGTGCAACTCCCCTACTGGGCTTCCTTGGCCAAGAAACCTTTACTCTAACTGCAGAAAAAGGTATGATCTTCTGATCAGCTGTCCTAATAGACAGGGCTTTTAGGAAAGACCCGCCAAATTCTTGCATATTCAACTTGTTAATAGCAGATTCAGCCATGTCAGGAGAAAGGAATGTTATCCTTCCCCACTTAGTTCCATCTGCTCCATCTTGTCCAGTTCCCACATACTTATGGTAGTTAGCTATTCTACAGCCGCAGTTCTCAACCATCATTAGAAGTTCCTTATCATCTATAGCAAGTGAATTTGGATGTAGTATTTCCACTGATAAAAATCGCCTTTCAAGCTCTAGATGCTTAATTTCAGCACCAGAGCCAAAGAGAGCCAAAGAAGAACTATCCGACCGGCCTGGAAATAAACATTTCTCAATGCACTCATTTTTTATGAGTCTTGTTTCATACTCCATGGAATCCTTGACAATAACAGACACCTCCTCCATATCTTTTTTTGAGGCATATATATAAACCTCATTTTTAACAAAGTCAATATCGACGCTGATACGGTTGTCTGAACAAGCATTTTGAAGATGTGAAACCACCCTCTGTAACTTTTGGTTTAGCTTTCCACAAAATCTTCGAAGAATGTTATTGCTAACTCCAGTAATCACATTCATCTGCATCCTACGACTTTCAAGCTGGTAGACATCAAAAAGAGGAGGCTGAATCATGAGTAGATCATCAAGGTCCACCGCAGTTACACAAACTAAGTAATCATTAGATAATGACAATATCTCCCCAAATACCACCCAATCAGGCTTTCTCCCATATACTAGCAAAGAGCTTGATGGATGAAGTTCAATGCACTGACCAGTAATAGCCACTTCATAACCAAGTTGATCGCGTCCAGAGAACATAGCAACATTCTCTGAAAGGGAAGAAAGAATGACTTTCTTCAGCGATTTATCATAGGCATTAGGTGTATCAGGATTCCACAGCCAATAACTAGGAATGATAATATTGAGCTCATGTCGGAGACAACTTTCCAATTCAGATATAGCTTCCTTACATCTCCTCATGGACTTTGCATTGATGCTATTTTGCCAACACCAGTTCCTACTTTCTCGTTCAGCTTCCCATGTTCTATAAACTGAGAGAAGAGTGAACAGGTCTCCGTCATGATGGCAGAACCGAACCCTAAGACAATCAGCTTTATGTTTGTCCTCTTCGGTCCCCACCCTACAAAATATGCTGCTAGCATTAGCCATTACAGCAGCAAGGACAACCCCCTCTTTCCTCAAACCACAGTCAAAGCAATCAAGAATTATTTTTCCCAGCCGTGGCTCGATGCCTAATTTCACCAAATATCGACCGACCTCTGTAAGGTCAAAGACCTCACCTTTCCGTGTCACAGCACCTAAATGAATTAGGTTCTGAATTGCTATTTCAACTGCCCTAGGGCACGGAGCATCAACAAACTCAAAGTCATCGACATTCTTAATTCCCAAAGCAAGGATTCGCAAAACAGCAATCCCAAGGTGGACTTTCCGGATTTCAGGTTCCTGATGTCAGACTTTGAATAGAGTCTGTAACACTTGCCAGGTTCTGTTCGACCTGCTCGGCCAGTTCGTTGGTTAGCAGAACTTTGGCTGACTGTACTGACCTTAAGCACATTGGTGCCAGTGCTAGGTTCAAACCTGCTCTCTTTAACCATTCCAGAATCAACAACGTACTTAACACCTTTAATAGTAAGAGATGTCTCAGCAATATTCGTGCAGAAAATAACTTTTCTCTTGCTAGGATAATCCTGAAAAACTTTTCTTTGCTCTTCGACAGAAAGTTTCCCATGCATAGGCATTACCAAAGCAGTAGGATCAGTAAAGGTTTCACAAGCCCATTCTACTTCAATCTGAGAAGTCAAAAATGCTAGGATGGCACCATCTTCTTCTGTCTTGTGAATATAACTTACCATTTTTAAGACATCCAAGACATATGAAGCACATTTTCCAGAAGGACCTTTATATTAGTAGAACCATAAGGGCTAGCAGATACATCAGCTACATAATTGATTTCCACAGGAAAATTTCTTCCCGTGACATAATAGGTTTTGCAACCACAAAAATAATCTGATAATTTGGTTGCATCAGCTGTTGCAGACATTATTATAAGCTGCAATTCTGGCCTCTTAAGAAGCTCCTTTTTAATCAATGCCAGAAGAAGATCAGTGTTCAAACTTCTTTCATGAGCTTCATCTACAATAATGCATGAAATGCCATCCCAACTTGTACCATTCATAAAGTGCTGAAGGAGACAGTGGTCTGTCATAAATATTATGCCTGATTTAAATTCTTGAAAGGGTGAATAACTGGGATAAGAAAGCACAAAGCTGTTAGGATAACACCCATTGGCTTCCTCTCGAACCCTTTGTGCCAATGAGTTTGCAGCAATTTTGCGAGGCTGAGTGCACACAACAGCTTTCTGAGCAGCAAATCCTGAATCAGCAACAAACTGTGCCAATTGAGTACTCTTTCCTGAGCCAGTCTCTCCAATCAACACTATAACCTGTTAAAAGGGGGGAAAAAATGCACTGACAAAGAAGTCCATGATTCTAACGATACGATATTGTAAAGAGGACCTCGGAAAGAATAAATGTAACAGAAATCCTAGAAGTCGCAAGAACATAATGCACAATAGCTAAAATAAGAGTCTAGCACATCCATTGAACAATTAGAAAACCAAAAACTTAGCACTAGCTGTGCAGGATAAGAATAGAATCATCACCATCACCCAAGCTAGCAGCTCAAGAATGTTGTACAGCAGAAGACATAGCTAAAGAACTTACTCCATGACAAGGGCCCAATTGGATCGAAGGACAACAATGCCACCAGTTAACTTCAATGAGCAAAGAAGAAAACAAGTTTATCTACAAACACACTAGAAAAGGTCTAAACAAAAGGCAATTGGTAACTGAAAGAACTCGAATGAATCATCCTCCCAAATTTAAAGTGAACTGGCCAACCAAATCTTCTCTTACTTTTGCCAATATCTTGATCAACTCTGTTGGAAGCAGTTGTTCCACTTGCCAGTTGTTCCACACACATATATAGATATAGATAGATAGATATATAGATTTTCCAAAATGTTGCCTGCCTAGAAGGCCTAGGCGATCTAGACTGGTTCATTTTAAAAAAAAAGGTTTTAATGTTGATTAATTCAGCACCCACCTACCACATAGGTGCTATGGAGTGGGCTAACCACCTATCGCCTAAAACCTCAATATATGCATCCATGTATGTGTATATGTATATATTTCTTATTAGTTCGGATGTTTATTATACTGTTTAAACTTGTTTGCTCAAAATTTTAATTTAAACTTCTAGCAAATTGCTATGCAAAATTTTTTGGAACTATACAAGCTATGTGGAAGGAGATTAACGACATAAAACTATAGTAAAATAACCTCGGATTGATGAGGATCTAAGACCCAAGTGGGGGCAAAATTGATTGACATAATACAAATCTTAATAAATCTAAAGACGACGCTATTAATTGAATACTTTGAAATGCATTACACTTGTATAATGAAGGTAAATAATTTTAAAGAATAAACTATAAAAAATTTAAAAAGAAAAAAAAAATATTTATCAAAAAGATGTGAGATGGGTAGTGATATTAATTGCTAAAATAAAATTAGATTATGCCTTCAACTATTAATGTTGGACCTGTGCTAAGAGATATATTAAATACAACATTATTATGTGGTCAATAATTATTTTTTGAGTTCAATCTATAAATACACATTATCTTTAATAATATCTTTGAGTCCGGTCTAGAGCGAGAAATTGCCCTTTGAACCCAAGATCCGCCCATGTGAGCAAGTATTTTGGATTTTGGCATGATATCAATATTGTATTGTTCCACTCTGGTATGGGAAGATAATTAAAACCTTGCTTGCAAATGCCATCTAGTTAGTTGCATTTCCTAATTTAGGCTGCTGAGGTAATTTGGAAGATATGTAAAGGATCCTCTAAACCTACGGCTTATGTACTTTTAATTTAACCTATATGCCTACTATAATAAGTGGTACAGGTCATGCAAGATTTTTTTTTTTGGATAAGGTAAATAAATTATGATCCAAAAAAGGTGTACAATCATGTATGGGCATACCTAATCTGTGTCCTAACATCCTGAATACTGTGTTAATACAAACCTAAGGTCCGATTGAGCAGCTTCAATGCTTCGTAACTGCATGCAACACTGACAGTTGTCCAGCCATAATATGCATAGCCGATATTCAAAATGTGCCCGTCTTCAACATTTCCTAGCCTTTTGTACCCCCATAGCACTCTTCCCAAAAAAGTCATGCCTGGCACCAGTCCCTAGTGTATGGTCAGCAGCCCTAAATTGCTCAGTTTCCTCTCACTCTGCTGGAGGATCATCAACGGATGTAGCTTCTCGAATCACAGCTGCCCCTCCATCACCCTGGCAAATAGGCGTCTGGCATCGATGTATTGTCATGCTAAATTTATTGTGGTTACATGATGTGGCGTCCGATGAAATAGCTTTACTCACGTGACTATGATCTTTGAAAAGGAAGGCTGACAAGATTAATTAATGGCAGAGTCTGTGAGCCAAGCACTAATCTGAGGAGAATGAATCCTCTTTCTGGCTTTATTTTTTCATGGGCCCCAAGACAAGCTATACCGCCTCTGAAATTGTTGATGCTGGATGCTATACAATTGATTACCACACCTCTGAGATGGTGAGGCCAGTGTTATTGGATAGCTGTAGAATCAACTATATATTGTATGAATATTTTCAATGCATCAGTAGCCAGCAGGGAGATGACACCAAAAAGACACCATTGGGTGGATAAATGATAATCATGAAGTTCACAACCTTTGGTTTTATAACACTAAAGGTTTCGTGCCTTGGTAAGCATCTGGAATAGGGGAATTATTAGTGCTAAATGTAATAATTTGTAACTATTAATTTGTTTATGCTCGTTTGATTGATGTAAGTTGGTAAGTTATGATAATCAACTTTATTGCTTTATTTATTTTTTTTCAAAAAAATGATATGCCTTATACATATTAATTAATAACTCATAAGCAATATGTGATATTAATTCTGTTTAATTAGATACACTTACAAGTTATACAACAAGTTATACAATCAAAATCAATAAACTAACTAATACACCTGCTTAATACCCTCAATGTAACCTATAGCGACCTCAATATTTTGCTTAACTGATAATCTGTTTGATTATTTCTATGTTATGATAACTAGATTATATACTTTTTTATTTATAACCCTAAGTTATAGCCTACCAGTGCCCACCCACACCCTACATATCTCCTCCCATCTTTTGTTGAAGTTGAAGCATTTTGTGACCAGTCCTTTACCACCCCTTCCAAAGCTCAAGCCACCCCCTCTTTCACCCTTGCTCACACTTCTTCCTTCCCTTCCAAAATTGCAGCTCTCATCTCCACGTTCAAAGCTTCTTCTCTATCTTTTCAAAACCAAATTCTCTGTCTTGACCTTGTCATGCAAGATAGTGTCAACACCTCTCAGTACCGCCATTTTGAGCACACTTTTGTAAGGAATCAAAAATGGCCAAACTCCTTTCTATGAAAGATCGTCAACATAAACAAGGCCTGTTTAACAATAGCATCCCACCACCCCCTCCCTTTTCCTTCCATTGGATCACCCCAAATAATCAAAGGAATGGACCTCAATTCACATCTGCTTCCACAGATGCGAATCTGCTTGCTCCAAAAAAGCACAGCCTTAAATTTGATGGAACTAACAACTAACATGCTTCTTAGTGGTTAGATTTGAGATATACGTTAAATACTCAAAATTTACTTGTTTTAGTAGCTGAGGAACTTGGCTGCCCCCGCTTAGTGGGATAAGGCTTGGTTGTTGTTGTTGTAACCGAAGAACTTGCATGAAATGCAGATATAGGGACATGCCAACAAAATTGATGTAAAAAAGGAAATATACTTTTAACTAAATTGGGGAAGACTGAAAGTAATAAACCAATAAGATAATATGCCACTTCATTTTTCATTTCGACCTTATTAATTGTGTAAATGAAGATTACAACATTGATCACATAGACCAACAGCCATCAATAAGTGGGAAACATAACAATCTTGTTGTTGATGAAACCTAGGGCATTGAGAAGCTCTTGATCAATAAGAATAATACCAGCATCTGATTGTACACTACCTGACAATACTATTGGTTGCTCTACATTAAGGAGGTAATGGTAGGTCAGATAAAAAAAAATTGCCAAAATGAACCACAAGAAGGAACAAAGCAGAGATTAAGGAATCAAGGTTACAGCTGAGATGGAAACAAACTTCAGATAAATTCCTATGGATCAAAAGCCTTATCCCATCAACAGTTTGCCAAAAAATAGTGTCAAGAGTAACGTTATCAGATTACTTTAAACTATACATCTGAGAATCAATGAGACCATTAGCATAAGAATAAACCTGAAAGTTAAGTTAGAAAGAATAGAAGAATGCTTAGTGAGAAAAATAATAATAATTCATATTATCCGCTAATTGAATGGGAAATGATTTGAAGAGTGAATTTGGGAGAGTGAAAATTATAGTGAATGACGTACAGTTAATGTGTACATGTTCGATCGTCGATCGGACACCACCGGCGGCCTCTGATTGCCGTCCCGAATCAAACTATACCTTGAGAGGACGGTGAACTCGTCAGGATCGCCGACAACGGTGAACCCATCGAAATCGACGGTCAATGATGCGAGATCGCAATTGTGGCGATCCCCGACGGGTTCACCGTGCCCCCCAGGGTATAGTTTGGTTCGGGGCGGTGGCCGAAGGCCGCCGGTAGTGTCCGATCGACAATCGGACGTCGGACGTGCCGTCGATTGACGGTCAAAGTTTTCACTGAGGCATTCACTTTCACTGTGCGTATCATTACTCCTAATTGAATATGCAACAAATGAAGATTCACATCGAGTAGTTAGATACAACTACATCAAATGAAGATTCACATCGAGTAGTTAGATACAATTACATTGTTGTTATTTTCCTTTCGTTATTACATTTTCATTTGCAGTTTAATTAACGAGCATTCAACAATCTAAATAGGGACTAATGGATCAAATTTCCTCTAAAAAGTCATACAACTGCTATTAATTGCTCGGTAACCATCATTGTGGTACAGTGCATGCAGATAGTCTTAAAACAATGAAATAATAATAATGAAAAATGGCAAGCTAAAAGAATTACCTGACTGGAAAAAATACGGGAAAGGATTTCCCCTCTGCATCCATAGATAGGTAACCCATCCTCTAACCGTCGGCATTCCCTCATCATCAGTCCATGAATTTGGTTCCAGTCTAATTTATCTCCAAAACAAAAAATATCAAATTGTCCATCCCGATAGTTGGTCTCTTCATGCAAATCAGAGTGACTGTCGTCTAGTTGCTCCTCAAGTTTAGCAAGAAGACAGCCCATGGCAGCCCGGAACTCCCGTAGCTGATCCCTCAGCTGCTTTCTCTCGCTCAGGAGTCTATTTCTCTCCTCCCTCAGGAGTCTATTCTTCTCCTCCCTCAGTTCATTAAACCCCCGAGGCTTAGTAGGATTTGTCAGCGGCACTGAAACATTATTGATCTTCATCGAGAGCTCGTCAATCTTCTGCTCAGAAAGCCGCACTCTTCTATAACAAAGAAGTCCTCTAATGTGACTGCAAAATAAAGACTTCAATGGATCCTCCTCCTCGGATTTATCATAGGGCGGAGCGTCGAAGGCCGCTTCAATGAGAGGGGTGAGGAGGTGGGCGCCATCGAGGCGGTGCCTCCACAAGAAGATAGTGGCTTCAAGGGCGTCGGCATAGTCGTTGTAGAAGATACGCCCGACGACAAGGTCTGAGGAGCAGATGCGGTAAAAGGCTGAGCGGGAGGGAATGGAGGAGATGAGCTCTTCGATGTCGGACAAAGACATGGACTTGCGTCCGCCGGGAGTCGAGCAATAGAGAACGACAGTGAAGGGTGGGCGAGGCCGATTCGGTTTGTACGGCGGCCGACGAACAGGCCACGGCGGAGCGCCCTCCATTCGACGATCAGGGAAATCGGCCCGGCTCATCTATCGTACCTCAAAGGAGTCGACGTCAGCGGCAATCGATAGTCGGTAGTCGGCAGTTGACGCCGGTGATACCTAGAGAGAGGGAGAGGAGCAAGGTAGGGTTTTTTAACCATAGATTTCTTCGTCGGACTTATTACACAGGACATTTATACTCGGGCTTACCAAGCCGTCCAAAATCGAAATACCCCGACGAAATAACCGCGTGGAGCGAACTGCGAAGGACCAAATTTTGGTTAAATCAAAATGAATTTTGAATAAATTTCAATTTTGACCTTTTCTATCGTCGTGATAGTTGAAAATCTATTCAAAATCTTTTGACAAAATTCCTTTTCTTAATTATATTTTCCAAAAAGAATAATCATTTAAATTCCATAAACAATGATAAATTAAATATAAAATTACTTAGAAAATTTTTCTTCATATAAATTTTATCCCCTGATTATCTCAAACAGCATCCAGCAATGGCAGAGCTGACGCGGAGGGGATCGAGTGCCTCCGCGCCAGCTTTTCCTGTTTCTTGCATTGTGTCGGATTTGGAGAAGGACCCGCACTGGGCAGTTGGTGGTCAGCCACGTAAGCGGCTGTTCCTCCAGTGGCAGGAACAGTTAGAACACACTCGTTATTTTCAATTTGTGTTATTAATTAAATAATTTATTTCGGAATATTTTGCAATTACGTATTTTCAATTTGTAATTTAACTTTCTAGAAAGTTAGAGACTTTTTTTTAAAGCAGTTTCATCTTCGTCTCCACCGTCCAGTAAACTTTGCCTTTATTCATATAGTGAACCCATCCGACGTAAATTTCCACCGTCGGAATAAATTCAAAAGAACTTGCACTTGCAACGAGGGGTCATCGATTTAATATTTTTGTTTAACTATTTATTAAAAAAATTATTTCTTAATTAATCGTGAAGTAGTCACGATGAATAATAAATTGAGGACTTCCGTAAATACGTCGGTGGGACGGCTTTATTATTTTAATGAGCTCTGGTATGTCAACGAAAAAATTTATAAAAAAATTCAAAGACTTGGTAATTAACATGTATATGTTCAATTATCATTGGATAATTTACCAAAAGGCACATTTAAAAATTGATATTTATCAAAAAACATCCCATAGTTTCATTTTCATCAAAAGACGCACTAATTTTTGTAAACTTCCTCTTATACCCCTCCTGCTATGCACTGTCTTTCTCTTTCTCTCTCAATAATAAATTTCGAGACGCCAGCACGTGATGTTTCATACTTTTATTATAAAATAATATATTTGGAACGGCGCTAAAAAAACGTAAGGTCTACAGTAATTGAAAAAATATAAATAAATAATTTTTATTCTAATGTGCACGAATGGAAATAGAAATTCCTAATGTAAGGTCTACAGTAATAGAAAAAAACATAAGGTTTATAGTAATTAAATCATCTAACTTATTTAAAAATATAAATAAATAATTTTTATAATTAATTAATAGAAATTAATATATTAAACAATATTTAATAAATTCATTAATGTAAAAAAAATTGAAAAGAAATGTTGATTTCAGTCCCACGCTGGGCCTGAAATAAATTATTTCAGGCCCAAGCTGGACCTAAAATAAAAATATTTCAGGCCCAGCGTGGGCCTGAAATTTTTTATTTCAGGCCCACGTTGGGCCTGAAATCTTTTAATTCAGGCTTGATGTGGACTCAATTTTTTTCTATTTTAAAAATATATTAATATATAAAAAAACGTATCAAAACACTTAATTTCAGATTCAAACACAGGGCCTGAAGTCATCCCAATAGGGTCTAAAGTCAAATAACTTCAGATCCTATAAATAATTAATTTAATAAATAACAATTAAATATAAAAAATATTTTTAAAATTAAAAAATTTTCAGTGCCCTGGGGCCTGAAGTCATCCGACTTTAGGCCCAAGGAGGGCCTGAAGTCATCAGACTTCAGGCCCTCCTTCATTGATATAAAAAAAAATTCTATAAAAATGTTTAATATATAATTACATATTATATAAGAGTAGTTTAGGTATATCAGTGAGTTTAGGTGCCGAAACACCTAATAGGAGGGGTCTAGGAGATGAGATTTTGGGTGCCGAAACATCTAATCTTATTGTATCACCAATGATATAGAGATTTCAGAATTCCAAATATGGTAGGTCTATCAATGAGTTTTGCTCAAAACTCACTGATATACCTAAACCACTCCTATAGCATTGGTGATACAGCAAGATTAGAGGTTTCAGCACCCAAAATCTCATCTCCTAACTCAACCCTGTCTACTGATATAGAGTTTTCAGAATTCCAAATATGGTAGGTCCATCAGTGAGTTTTGCTCAAAACTCACCGATATACTTAAACCACTCCTATAGCATTGGTGATACAGCAAGATTAGAGGTTTCGGCACCCAAAATCTTATCTCCTAGCTCAACTCTGTCTACTGATATAGAGTTTTCAGAATTCTAAATATGGTAGGTCCATCAGTGAGTTTTGCTCAAAACTCACTGATATACCTAAACCACTCCTATAACATTTGTGATACAGCAAGATTAGATGTTTGGCCACCCAAAATCTCATCTCCTAGCTCAACCCTGTCTACTGATATAGAGTTTTCTGAATTCCAAATATGGTAGGTCCATTAGTGAATTTTGCTCAAAACTCACTGATATACCTAAACCACTTCTATAGCATTGGTGAAACAGCAAGATTAGAGGTTTCGGCACCCAAAATCTCATCTCCTAGCTCAACCCTGTCTACTGATATAGAGTTTTCAGAATTCCAAATATGGTAGGTCCATCAGTGAGTTTTGCTCAAAACTCACTGATATACCTAAACCACTCCTATAGCATTGGTGATACAGCAAGATTAGATGATTGGGCACCCAAAATCTCATCTCCTAGCTCAACCCTGTCTACTGATATAGAGTTTTCAGAATTCCAAATATGGTAGGTCCATCAGTGAGTTTTGCTCAAAACTCACTGATATACCTAAACCACTCCTATAACATTTGTGATACAGCAAGATTAGATGTTTGGCCACCCAAAATCTCATCTCCTAGCTCAACCCTATCTACTGATATAGAGTTTTCAGAATTCCAAATATGGTAGGTCCATCAGTGAGTTTTGCTCAAAACTCACTGATATACTTAAACCACTCCTATAGCATTGGTGATACAGCAAGATTAGAGGTTTCGGCACCCAAAATCTCATCTCCTAGCTCAACCCTGTCTACTGATATAGGGTTTTCAGAATTCTAAATATGGTAGGTCCATCAGTGAGTTTTGCTCAAAACTCACTGATATACCTAAACCACTCCTATAGCATTTGTGATACAGCAAGATTAGATGTTTGGCCATCCAAAATCTCATCTCCTAGCTCAACCCTGTCTACTGATATAGAGTTTTCTGAATTCCAAATATGGTAGGTCCATCAGTGAGTTTTGCTCAAAACTCACTGATATACCTAAACCATTCCTATAGCATTGGTGATATAGCAAGATTAGAGGTTTCGGCACCCAAAATCTCATCTCCTAGCTCAACCCTGTCTACTGATATAGGGTTTTCAGAATTCCAAATATAGTAGGTCCATCAGTGAGTTTTGCTCAAAACTCACTGATATACCTAAACCACTCCTATAGCATTGGTGATACAACAGGATTAGAGGTTTCGACACCCAAAATCTCATCTCCTAGCTCAACCCTGTCTACTGATATAGGGTTTTCAGAATTCCAAATATGGTAGGTCCATCAGTTAGTTTTGCTCAAAACTCACTGATATACCTAAACCACTCCTATAGCATTTGTGATACAGCAAGATTAGATGTTTGGCCACCCAAAATCTCATCTCCTAGCTCAACCCTGTCTACTGATATAGAGTTTTCTGAATTCCAAATATGGTAGGTCCATCAGTGAATTTTGCTCAAAACTCACTGATATACCTAAACCACTTCTATAGCATTGGTGAAACAGCAAGATTAGAGGTTTCGGCACCCAAAATCTCATCTCCTAGCTCAAACTTGTCTACTGATATAGAGTTTTTAGAATTCCAAATATGGTAGGTTCATCAGTGAGTTTTGCTCAAAACTCACTGATATACCTAAACCACTCCTATAGCATTGGTGATACATCAAGATTAGAGGTTTCGGCACCCAAAATCTCATCTCCTAGCTCAACCCTGTCTACTGATATAGAGTTTTCAGAATTCCAAATATGGTAGGTTCATCAGTGAGTTTTGCTCAAAACTCACTGATATACCTAAACCACTCCTATAACATTGGTGATACAGCAAGATTAGAGGTTTCGGCACCCAAAATCTCATCTCCTAGCTCAACCCTGTCTACTGATATAGGGTTTTCAGAATTCCAAATATGGTAGGTCCATTAGTGAGTTTTGCTCAAAACTCACTGATATACCTAAACCACTCCTATAGCATTGGTGATAAACAAGATTAGATGTTTCGGCACCCAAAATCTCATCTCCTAGACCACTCCTATTAGATGTTTCGGCACCTAAACTCACTGATATACCTAAACTACTCCTATATAATATGTAATTATATATTAAACATTTTTATAGAAATTTTTTTTATATCAATGATGGAGGGCTTGAAGTCTGATGACTTCAGGCCCTCCTTGGGCCTGAAGTCGGATGACTTCATACCCCAGGGCACTGAAAATTTTTTAATTTTAAAAATATTTTTTTATATTTAATTGTTATTTATTAAATTAATTATTTATAGGATCTGAAATTAGTTGACTTCAGACCCTCTTGGGATGACTTCAGGCCCTGTGTTTGAATCTGAAATTAAGTATTTTGATACGTTTTTTTATATATTAATATATTTTTAAAATAGAAAAAAATTGAGTCCACGTCGGGTCTGTATCAAAAGATTTCAGGCCCAACGTGGGTCTGAAATAAAAAATTTCAGGCCCACGCTGGGCCTGAAATATTTTTATTTCAGGTCTAGTGTGGGCCTGAAATAATTTATTTCAGCCCACGCTCTTTCTTTTCAATTTTTTTTACATTAATGAATTTATTAAATATTATTTAATATATTAATTTCTATTAATTAATTATAAAAATTATTTATTTATATTTTTAAATAAGTTAGATGATTTAATTACTATAGACCTTACGTTTTTTTTCAATTACTGTAGACCTTATATTAGGAATTTCTATTTACATACGTGCACATTAGGATAAAAATTATTTATTTATATTTTTTCAATTACTGTAGACCTTACGTTTTTTTTACCGCCGTTCCAAATATATTATTTTAAAATAAAAGTATGAAACATCACGTGCTGGTGTTTCGGAATTTGTTATTGAGAGAGAAAGAGAAAGACAGTGCATAGTAGGAGGGGTATAAGAGGAAGTTCACTAAAATTAATGCGCCTTTTGGTGAAAATGAAACCATGAAACGTCTTTTGGTAAATACTAATTTTTAGGTGCGCCTTTTGGTAAATTGCCCATTATCATTTGAATATCGTGGATAGTATTTCCTAAATCAAATTATATTTTAGAAAGTACGATAAACCTGTTAAAAATCGTTACAATTACAATACAACATCGTTCCTTAAATTTTTTTTCTTAAACTTTTTAATTGAACATAACAGTTTGTTTAGTTTAAACATAAGATAACAGTTTATTATTCTCCCTGAATTATTACCTGTTTTAATTAAGTTAGACAAAGAAATCTCGCAATATAATTATATGAATATATGCCACGTTTCTTACTTTTGATATAATCGTAAAAAAACAGAGAAGATGATTCAATTTGAACCCAAAAACAAAAAAAAAAATCATTTAACTAAGATGATAATAAAACTTCTTCTACGTTTAAATTTTTAATATTAGAAATGCTCAAAATATAGTGACGTTTTAGGCATAGTGCCATGCAAACAGTTATAGAAATATCCATTAATATTTTTATAATTTATAATAATAAAACAATAGATCCCCAGTGTAGTCTTTTATTAGAGTTTCTTAATTGTTATAGGAGTATCACATCAATATTTTTTCATTTCATTAATTATTATTATTATTTATTATTTTAGAAGTAACTTTACAAAGCCACAAAGGAATTTAATTCCACAGTTACCATTATTTTTATCCAAAAACAAATGCAATCGACTACTCCAATCAAAATGTTCATGCAATCCATGTCCTCTTCACCACCAGGTCCCCCTCGGCAAGAATTATCCAAGTGTTACCATAAAGCTGCCAAGGAATTCAGCCAAAATATCTATCTAACGAATGGATGGGAATGGGAGTTCTTCTTTTTGGTCTCTGGCAATTCAAAGTTGTGCTTCAGCTTCATGGATTCCTCATTTTGAGGAATCCTGACCAAGAACTTGCAATGCATGAACCTGTTGCTTCTTTCATGTGCTAATTAGGCGACGTTTAGCTGAGATCCATGAGCTTCAATTGTCAAAGAATCCAAAGCATAATCGATTCGATTGCTATGCTACAATTCTAGTTCTCGCCAAAATCAGACCAACAGCTAATGCACTTCCAAAGACAGCGTGCAATCGCACACAATAGTATTTTGCCATGAAAATCTTCATTTTATCCTGCATTTAAAATGAATTGTTGTAACAAAAAGGAATTGAAGAAGAATTCGCAATGGTGCTGGATGCTGGGACTGATGCTTACATTGTGGTTTTTCTCAACAAAGTCAATAACTAGCTTTCCCATCGGGATGGTCAGAGCTGCGAGGAGCTAAAAGAACACACAAAGGATGAATTAGACATTTAAAAAAAAAAAAATTCTCAACAATCGAAAATGAAAGGTTACTTACGAGGCAGGGTAATGGAAGAACTTTGCATAAACTGAAAGTCATCAAAAGAATATAAAGTGAGATGACGCCATATTTCAATACTTCGGAGCCAGCTCTCGTACCAATTCTAACCTATTGTGCATTTATTCACAGAAAAAACCTCAGGAAAATATCACCAAGAATTTAGTACATAAGTGGCTTATAATATGGAGAGATATTTTGAAGAGAGCATACCAATGGCGACATCTTACCCACAGTGAGATCTTCATCAATCTGGAAGCATTTGGAAACTTAGTTTTTACACTATATAAGCAAAAGGCTAATGGAATGGAGGTACAAATAAGGATCACCAACCTGGTGAAAATGACTGCAAAAAAGAATCAGTGTAGTACTTAAACCAACAAGGAACGATGATGCTAATACCATACTTGTTAGAGGAAGAGAGTTTATTCCACTGAAAAAATAATAATATAATCTGGTTCGACTCAAATTGTCTATATAAAAAATAAACATGCAACAGCAAGTTAATGATAGAATGAATTACTTAGATAGGTTTTTACTGCTGCTAGAGAAGTAGAACGAGGTTGTGGCAAATGGGCCAAATGCTGCAAAGCATAATGGTTCTCCCAGTCCAAGGTAACTCAGTCGAAAAGGGGGGCACTACAACAAGAAGAGATTAATACTACAATCATACTAGTCTGTTACATTATAATGCCTGAAAAGGTAAACTACAAGTACGCTTCACTTTGTAAAAACTTAGACCTAGAATAATGTTCTATATTAATATCCCGGATACCTGATAAATGTACCCACAAAGGATTGCAAATGTCACAAACATAAGGAAGTGGAAATTTCCTGCGTCTGCACACGCCCAGAAAAGACCCATAAAGCCGAGAACAAGCGATGTAATTGCGGCAAACTGGGTGACTCCACGACTATTTCACATATGTATAATGGTAAGTTTGTTTTTTCATTTTGTACGGACAATGAAGTGTGGAACAACTGTGAGAGTACCTGCCAAGTATATTGACAACAGATTCTTTTTTGTTTCTATCTGCCCCAGTATCAAAATCATAAACATCATTGCTGCAAGCAAAATGAAGCAAAACATTAGCCTCCAATACAAGAAAATGAAGACAGATGGTTTTATATCGCTGTTAGAGATTGGTGGTATTTGAACCCTGAATAACATGTTGGATTGGCTATCCACTAATCCAAAAGCTCGAGATATTAGAAAACGAACAAATTTTATGTTTATATATTGGACTACTGCACTCATTTATGTGGAGCGTTGAGCATCCTATTTTTAACAGAATAAGGCATGCTTCAACTACCTCAAATTGAGCCAGGTGATGACAAGAACTGATGCAGACAGAAGTATCAGATAACGCTTTGCAAAAAATAGGCCTGTTTGATAGTAAGCTGCAGCAGTACCTACCTGGTGAGTTGTGACAAGAAATCACAAGAATCAGAGGATACAAGCAAAACATGTAAATGATTGCAAATTTCTGATACTGAAAAAATAATTAAATATGATAGCACAGCACAACTAATATGCCCTAACTACTACATCTTGTTGTTTTGCATTTTTCATTTTTGCTGCAAAAGGAAATACTACATCTATAACCTTAGCATATTTCTGCCTTACTGAAGCATTTTATTTGAGTTTGAAGCCTTAGTTACCATTTTAAAATGATTTCCATGTTCCAACATTTAGATGAATTGTTAAGAGTAGGATGTGAGAGGAACATATAAAACTTTGCCCTTTAGTATCACATCTCGAAAAAGAGGATTTTCAATCTTAAATACCCAAAATTCTCTCACTTAGGTGCCTTGGCATTATGGATTCTATTGGGTCTCTCTTAGGCTTCAACATGATACTAGAGTCGTAAACTGATATATGGTCATAAACTAAGCACAATGTTATCACGCAGATACATGCGTGTTATTTTTTTCATTGATAATCCTCACATCATTTCTAGTGTGGGTATTATAGACTTACAAGACATCCTCCTAGCATGTGAAAATGAATAACCCACATGGCAATCTTTCACATAGTTTATGATCACGTAAAGTTGATATGGATAGTTATATTTAAAAGTATCACTTTGCCTACTTCTAGTACTGGCAAAAAGGCGATTCACTCGCCCTCAATGCTCCCGCCTACTTCTAGTAGCACATATGTTTTATGGTGAGAATGGCTTGGAAATTTTTTTAATTGAATTTGTATGGCTATCAAAATGACGTTTTCCATTCTAGATATTGTTTATATAGTTTGGGTGTCTTTATAAAAAAAAAACTACACACACATTTTAGCCAAAATTACAGAATTTTAATTTTTTATTTTTCACTTCCAACATATTTTTCTAAAAATTATCTTTTTCAAATGAAGAACAAAAAGTAAAAAAAAATTAAAAATCACTCCAAATGCAGCCTAAAGCCCCACTCTTTAATACCATATCCCCAAAACAAGTTGTTTAATCCCTACATATGAAACGTTTATGAGCGGTGCACCTATGAGCGCAATGTGTAGCTTATGAGTCATCCAGGTGGCCTAGGAGGTGCATCATGCCGCCTTGTTGGCGCACTTTAAATATTCATGTGCAATTATGATCTAGGTGAAGCAATGTCTCAATTGCCTAATCCACAATGGTTGATCTCATTAAAGAGCTTCAATTGTACCCTAACAGATACAGTCCAATCCTCATAGCCAATTGGATGGACATGGATTGGTCAGGAAACTGCTCATAGGATAAGTTGTGCAAATCATTTGGAATTCAACTGCATTCGACAGCTTCTCTCATGCAACATATCATTATCTTTTTGCTGTTCAAACAAAATCTGATAATCAAATTTATGCATTTTCAGTTGTGGAAGTCATGTTCTAGTTAAGGTGGATCATGGATCCACTTCAATGGTGAAAGCATAAGGGCAAGGATCTCATTGGATCCCAGAGGATAATTGTTGGACTTGGGTAGCAAAGTGACTACACATTTATTGCAGTTGATATAGTTTCCTTTTTATGGTAGATGCAATTGCCACATCTTAATGAAACTGATCATGTCGCGAAGCGAAGTGGACTCCCAAGAGCACGTGGTCTCCCGAGGATCACGAACCGCCGATGCTGGCTCCGATACTAGCTTCGATCTACAAGGCAAAGACCGCTAGAACCCGCCGGGAAAAGTCCCCGGCAAGACACTCCGACGGTCAAGTCAGTCCCCGGTGGTGGAAGAGCAGCAAAAGCAATAGAACAGTAGCGAAAACACTATTGCGCGTACCTGGGGGATGTGGAGTGGAGAGACTTATATAGCCGGGGAAGCTGACAGCTTCAGCCCCATCTGCCACCTGTTTGTCGTATACGAGGACAAGGTAAGGCAGAGCTAGGATGGCAGGGTATTGTGTCGCATACCGGAATCGAGATACTCGCGATTCGGGCTTGAAGGGTATCAAGTTTGCGCCGACCCCGTACTCCCTCTGTTAGTCCGGTGTCAGGGAGTGGTTGTTCGGATGAGTCAACGCAAAACCTCGAATGCTAGTGCCGGCTAGCGGCTTGGTGCCGACTGGCGGCCTATAGTATTGATGCCGACTGAGGGCTTATAGTATTGAGGCCGACTAAGGGCCGATAGTATTGATGTCGACTGAGGGCTTATAGTATTGAGGCCGACTGAGGGCCTATAGTATTGAGGCCGACTGAGGGCTTATAGTATCGAGGGTAACTATGCTTCCCGAGTCAGGGTGTGTCTGAGTGGCAATACCCCGACTGGGTCTGAAGTGAACCGGATGAAGGCTCGACCCCCTCACCGCTCGGGCCTTCACTGTAAGGGAACTTCGAGGCGCCAGTCGGGCTTCCTCTGACTCGGGCCCACACCTTCGTGAAACCATGGGGCTTAGCCATCCAATGACTCAAGGATTATTCCCCGGTCCAAGCTGAACTGGTCGCTTGAACTACCCCTTGGCCCATTTGATGGGTCCTCGGAGTCCTTCGACCCAGACCCCTGCTAACGGGGCGCTAGGAGGGTCGGCCTGCTTACCCGCGCGATGGGTCAGACCCATAAACATAGGTCGGGATCAGAAACAAATCTAAATCCACCAACCAATGACTTTTTGTTTCAACAAGGCTAAAAACACATGGTTAAATAGTTTTGATCCCTAATACAATATATTCTAAGCTAAAGCGATGTCATATAAATTAATTTACAAAGGGTACTACTCCTAGTGAATTTTGATTTCATATGGTCATAGATAATCACACCACATAAGTTTCGACATGTCACTCACATAGAGAAGAGAACATCAAACTACAAACATATAGTTCGTGATCCTGTCGTGAAGCGAGGTGGAAATCCCAAGGGCGAGATGGTACGCCGAGTGCCACGAGCTCTGCTGACCTGGCTCTGCGCTGGCTATGACCTGGCTAGGACCTGTGACAAGATGGCCGTTAGCAAACCCGCCGGGGATTTTCCCCGGTCAGGTCCTCCGACGGTCAAGTCAGTATCCACGGACAGTATAATAGAGCAAAGGAAATGCAGGAGAGCACCTAGAGGTATGATGCCTGTCCGTGTCGACGAGATAGGGATATGGTGCCTGTCAGCTCGTAGGAGAGCACCTAGAGGTACCGCGGCGTGGCGCGAGGTGCTCGGATGGTACAACCGTACTGAGTTAGCGGGATAACCGCGAGGTGTGTCATAAATGGGTAAGGCGTGTATTACCCCGACGTCAGGGTCGTACCCCGGATGCACCGATGTAGGGTGGCGTAAGGGAGAGCTGGTCCAGAGACAGAGTACCGACCGGCGGGTCCGAGTGTTATGGACCGGGTCGGGTCATGTCCAGGGAGCGTGGGCCGCCACGCGCCCGACTGAGAGCTGAGAGGCATGAGGGAAGCCCTGAGTCGGGGGTTTGTTGAGCTATGTCTATCTTGCCCTGTTTCGGGTTTATTAGTTATCCGGTCGCGGGATTGCCGAAGACTGAGTTACCCGGCCCAAGCCTGGGTCGGGAAAACGAATTTAGGGGGGCGAGTTAGGGGGTGCTTGGTCTCGACTCACCCGAGCCCGCTCGGGGTCAGTCGGTTAATGCTTTGGGAGGGTTCCTGGTTCGGGAACTCACCGGATGAGGCCTTCGTCGGCCCTCTGTTAGGTCCTCGTGGCGCCAGGCTGGCTGGCTGAGCTGGCCGAGCTACCCGTAAGCAAGGCCGGGATAAGTTCGTTTGTCTGAGCGTCAGCATAGAAAATCAGATGAATCTTTTATTCGAAGAAAAATAAGAGATGGTAGATATCCTAAAACTTCATTTCTTCTGTGTTTATTTGGGTTGAAAAGAAACATCAATCTTTTATTTTTAAATCATTTCATTTTCGCCCAGTAACGAAACTGCCAAATAACAAAACCCTCTCAATCTCGAGCATGCTTGATTTTGAACCCATTGGCCATTAAAATCAATAAATAATTAAATCATCCAAAAAGAAAGAGTACTCCAATCGCTAGCCTAAACCGAGTAAGCGACAAGCAGCTCACCGTTAGAGGGACGAGGGCGACGGAATAGATGGGTAACTTGGCGGCCCGCCAGAGCAGCGTTGCCCTCGAGACGCCATCTCCATCGCCTCCAGAGAATGCTTCGGTAGAACACCTCGGATTCAGAGGGCGGAGCGTCCTCCTCGCTGAAACAGCCCCTCTGCTCCCCCTTGGGGATGGGGCAGCGGTGGGTCTCCGGAAGACGAGTGGAGCGAGAGTAGCCGTGTGGAGGGAGGGAGAAGAGATGAGGAGGGGGGGAGGAGGAGGAAGGGAGGATGCTGGCGTAAGACCGGCAGGAGCCATCTTTCGCTAGTACATCCTTGCTGTTGGCGAGGCGAGCGACCAGCGAATTCAACGGTCCGCGGAATCACCACGACGGGGATAAGGCTTTGTGGGGTCCACGTGGAATGTGATTCTTAAGCGAGGCCCAATAACAATTTTAGGCGCACAACCACTATTAATTTAAATAATTTAAAATATACTTTTTATATGAAAATAAAAAATTTAAATCTCTGACTTCATGCCCATTCTATAGTTCGTTACAACTTTAGAAGCTAACAGGGCAAAGAATGTTCAACGTAGAGCTAACAGAGTACCTATGCTTGGATCATCCGACACTCAATCTCTGTTCATCAGTAATCCCTTTCCTCCCAACACGAGACGAGAGCACAAATTCTTCCTTTCTCCCTCACTCAACCATCATCCTTGTCTTGTCGTTCATCTCCCGCTCTCTATATATACGATCCATATAAATGAATCCTCTCCCTCAATTCTCATGGCTTCCTCCGCCTTTCTTCTCCCTATCCTCCTCCTCTTACATTTCCTATACCCATCCGAATGTGCTGCGTCGAGAAAGCTCGCCGCCGTCTACCATCCACCCCCCACCGTCCTCACTTTCCACAATGGGGCCCTCCTCGAGGGTCCCATCCGCGTCTCCATCCTTTGGTACGGTCGCTTTTCTCCCTCCCAACGCGCCATCGTCGCTGACTTCCTCCTCTCCCTCACTCCCCCGCACCGCCCCACCACCTTCCCCGCCGCCGCCCACACTGTCGCCCGATGGTGGCGCACCGTCGACCTCTACCTCCAGAAGGCCGGGAGACGACGCACCCGCGTCCTCCTCGCCAATCAGGTCCTCGACGAAGCCTGCTCTCTCGGCCGGCGGCTGAGCCGGCGCCAGCTGGTCGACCTCGCCCGCGGCCTGGGCGTCATGCCGGGCGCCGTCACTCTCGTTCTCACGGCGGCGGACGTGTCGGTCGACGGCTTCTGCTCCTCCGCGTGCGGCCTGCACGGCTCGATCGGCCAGGAGCCGAACCGAGCCGCCTACATATGGGTTGGGGATTCCGCAGCCCAGTGTCCGGGTCAATGCGCCTGGCCGTTCCACGAGCCTGTTTACGGCCCCACCGGTCCGGTCCTCCGTGCGCCCAACCTGGACGTTGGGCTGGACGGGATGGTGATAAACTTGGCCACCCTGCTCGCTGGCGCCGTCACCAACCCATACGGTGGCGGCTACTTCGAGGGCCACCCCGCAATGCCGGTCGAGGTCGGCGCCGCCTGTGCGGGTGTGTACGGCCAGGGAGCGTACCCTGGCTACGCCGGGAAATTGAGAATGGATCTGAAGACGAGGGGGAGTTACAATGTGGAAGGAGAGAAGGGAAGGAAGTATTTGGTGCCGGCTTTGCTGAACCCGATTAGTCATTCTTGCTCGGTCACCGCTTGATGATTGATTTGGTGTTCAATTGCGCCGAATTTGTTGGTATATAATATAAAGAACATGACGAACCTTAATGCTCCACAAATCTTCTTTTACAAACCAGTTCAATTGCAAATCATTCGTGCATGGAATTGAATTCAAGACAGTGGCATCTTCCTCGTCTGCATCAAGCTGACGACCAGCCTATCGAGATCGGTGGTGGAGGAACCACCAGGGCCGACAGCATCCCTAGCCTTCTCCTTCCAATCGACCACCCTGCGCTTCAATTCTTCGTCCGCCATTACGGCCCGCACGCAGCGCTCCACCTCCTCCTGTGTCACCTCGCCGGAGATCTCCACGCCTATACGCCACGTGGCGCATAAGTACCGGCAGTTGGTCTGCTGCTCGGCGAAAAAGGGCCAGCATACGACGGGCTTGCCTTCGACCACGCTCTCTAGCGTCGAGTTCCACCCGCAATGCGTCAGGAACGCCGCCGTCGCCGGGTGAGCCAAAACCCTCTGCTGGTCGCACCACCCCACCACGGCGCCCCGATCCCCTACTTTCGCCGCCATCTCCTTCAATATCGCCGCCGCGTCGCCATCCAGTAAAAGATCCGGTCGCACCGCCCACAGGAACCGGTGCCCGCTTCGAGCCAGGCCCCACGCGAACTCTTTCAGCTGCGACGTCGTGACCACCGTGATGCTGCCGAAGTTTACGTGGAGGACGGAAGCGTTGGGCTGGGCGTCCAGCCACCGGAGGCAATCCGCGTCCTCCTTCCAGAGGGAGGAGGAGACGGAGGAGGAGGGGAGCGGGCCGATGGCGTAGAGCTTGGGGTATTTGGACCGGATCGCGGCTAGCACGGGACCCTCAAGAGCGGCGAATGTGTTGAGGATCAAGCCAGCACATCGAGGGGCGTCGACGGTGGCACGGCGGACCATAATATTGAGCATGACGTCATCAGGGTCCGTGGTGCGGACGAAGGTGGGGAAATCTCGCAGGCGGAGATTCTCCAGGCCGGGGATCCAATCGATGGGCGTGTCCAGGTATCCGTTGGTCAAGAAGCTTTCGTCTGCAAGCTCGTAAATAATTGCAAAATAAATTCTCTTAATTATTTTGTTATTTTTTTCCCAATTTATTTCGTAATTCGATTGAATTTTGTACCTTTGAGAGGCGTGTAGCCTCTGCTGACGAGATCCGGATAGTGGAGGTAGCTCCAGCATCCACAGGCGCTGTGCGTGAAGAAGAAGAACACAGGCACGCCGAAGTCCTCGTCGACGGTGAACCCCATCCCTCCGTCGGAGACGATGCTTGTCACAGGCGGCACGTCAGGCGCGAGTCCAAGGCGGGCCATGAGGTCCCTGAAGGGGGCGAGGCACGTGGAGCGCACGGACAACAACGCCGTCGGCATGTCCTGCGTCACGTCCTGCTTGTCCGAAGGCGGCGGAGGGAGGCCGTCGGGTATGGTCTCGACGCGGAAGGACGGGCCGGCGGCGGCGGCCCAATCGTGGCCCCGGGACCGGGCCAGGCGGCTGGCGTTGTACTCGGTGAGGACGAAGGTGACGCGGAAGCCGCGAGCGAGGAGGAGGGTGGCCAGGCGCAGGAACGGGGTTATGTGGCCCTGCGCCGGAATGGGGATAAGCACGGCGTGGGGTTGGGGTTCGGCCGCTGTCAGTGAAGCCATCAATTTTTAGATTCCTCTCCCTACTGCTGCTCTGGTCTAGCGAAGTTCGGCTGTCAATATATAAAAACACTTGAAAAAAAAAGGAAAACTCCTTGATCCTTGATTCATTTAGATACAAAAATTTGATCTTTTAAAGTTGTGTGGATAAATTTTGTTGGCGTTTGTTCAAGAATGAATCGACATCAACGGTCAGTCATCAGGGTTCAGCCCATGCAGATGTTGACACTAGAGGAAGAATTCTCATCCTACAAGATTAACACGAGCGTTAATGGAAACACGTCGGAGGTTGTCCGACGGAGCTCACACCGACGCTCAAGTCAGTGCCTCAGTATAGAAGATGAAAGAAAGCAAAGAGAAGATGCTTAAGTTTAAGAGTGTATAACCTCTTTTACTGGAGGGGTTGTAGTACCATTTATATCTGAGGCAGTAGTCATACGTGTCTCCACTATCTTCGCCACGTCCCCCGATTGTCGGTTACAGGATCATCCTTGCAACGGTCACACATCCATTAAACCCAGACCGTTGCGGTAATTATGAGTCATAATTATCCCGTAATAATTGGTGATTATTATCCGCAAATCCGAAGAAAGGGGGACCGTTACTTGAGGTTGAGTGCTCCTTGGGCTCCGCTAGCTACCCGAGGTGATCTCAGGGTCTTTTGGCCCGGGGGGTCTCAGGCGATTACCTTCCGAGGTGGTCTTGGGGACCTGACCTCCCGAGGTAATCTCGTGCGTACGTCTTCTCGGGTCAGTCTTTAGGGCATGTTTGCTCGTGGTGTTCTCGAAAGCCCACCTTCCCGAGAGGGCCTCGGGCGGCACGTAAAGAGAGTCGTCCAACCTCGGTAGGTCTTACTACATAGCTTCAATCCACGTGTGAGCTACGGGGTACTTAATCCCATCACAAGTCCATCCCTCCAAGTCTAATCGAAGGAAGTGTTGCTGACTGATTAGACTAGTGGTGTAGCGAATAAGCTATATCATTGGGGTCCACATGTCTTTTGCTACTCCCTTAGCAGCCTACCTAGTCCAAGAAATCGTACCATGCACCCCTAGACCCCAGGCGGCTCTTCGAAAGTCGTCATCACAGTGTTCCCTTTGATGCTTAGATTAGTTTCTCAGAGACGACGCCAAAAATTTATTCCGGAAGTGAACGACGAGGATAATGAATCAGCAAATCGTAGCCCGCAATAACGATGACAAGGAGAAGATGTCTGCGCCTGCGAAATTAACACGAGCATAAAGGGAATACACCGGAAGAAGTTCCGGTAGAGCCCTCTCTGACGCTCAAGTCAAAACTTTTTCTAGGGAGGAAAATCATACCCCTTTATCTGGATGCCGAAACATCTTATATACCTAATGTCTTCCCCCCACGTATCTCTCCCTCCCCTTCTACGTTTCCTGGTCATCAGTTATTTGACAGTTGTTCTCCTCTCAATGATGACTGGTAACAACTACTGTGACTATTATGATCATCATTACCATACGTTACAAGTAATAATTACTTACTGAATTTCCTGTTCTAGAAGGAGAGGAGGATACTTGAAGTTTTGTTCTTTTATCCCTGCGCTGCACTTTGGGCTTCACTCTCACGAGTTAGTCTCGGAGTCTTATCTCCTAGACTGAGTTTTGGGGGTTTTCTCATTCCCCCGAGATAGTCTCGAGAGCTTGAGCTTCCAATCTGGTTTCGAGGGTCTTTCTTCATTCTCCCGAGATAGTCTTGGGAGCACGAGCTCCCAGCCTGACCTCAGATCTCTAGCATCCGCCGAGATAGTTTCGGGAGCTCAAGCCTCCGATCTGACCTCGGATCTCTAGTTTGATTGGTCATGCTATGTAATGTTTTCGTGTCATGTGTCCTCTTCGATTAGTTATCCCTATCATTATTGATGGATGGAATCCCTATCAGTATTGATGGATGGAATTGACTAAAGAAGAAGAGGACATGAAGAAAAATACATGACAAAGACAAAGACTAAGAACAAGAGAGGAGAATCTTGAATGGAGAGATAAAGAAGTCATTGTGCGGTGGAAGAGAGGAGAATAAAAATTGTGCCGTGTAAGATAGGAGAATTCTTTAACGGAGAGATAAAGAAATCATTGTGTGGTGGAAGAAGAGAGGAGAATAAGAAATAGAAAACCAAGAAAGAGTTTTTTTTTAAAAGGAAAAAAAATAGATGTGAAAGATCACTCATTCTGATACCATATTGAAATAGAGAATATAAAAGTATATAAACATAAAAAATAAAGAATATAGAGATAAATAAAAAAATATAATTATTTTTTTTATTATTAAATTTAATTATCATAAACTAACAATCCTATTTATACATATAACTGAAATAATATATAAAAAATATAGTGATAAATATGTTAATATATTATTGTAAATATAGTAATATATTATTATAAATATGATAAATATATAAAAAAAAAGATAAATATGTGTAATTCAAACATGTTAAATCATCTAATATCAAATTTTAAATGAATTATTATCTTTTACGTCATTAGTACTGACTCTTGCATGAGGAAAATTAGGAACCCAATAAATATTTGAAAAATGATTGGGAACATAAAAAACTCAACGTGAATCCAACATGAAATCCAATTGCACCGATCCTCGACGGGTTCACCCGTCCCCCCCAGGTTATAGTTTTGTTCGGGGCGGCGGCCAGAGGCCGCCGCCACTGTCCGAGCGACAATCGGACGTGTATATAAAAAGTGCCACGTCATTCACGTTGAGTTTCACGTTAAAATTTCACGTTCTCTATCATTGCTCTAAATATTTTTACCGCAAAGAATTGATCTCAAAATCATCTTATGTGGTAAATACTCGTGTAGTTGCCACTACATCATCCCATCATTGTAGAGGTGGATTCATCTCTCATAAAATAAGTGCAGTTCAGAAGACGTAAGATTGTCAGTATCAATGGTAGTATTATATTCCCCACCATAACATGTTTGGTTCCTTATTTGCTGTATTACCGTGATATGTTCTTGTATCCCTGTGATTCAGATCCACTAATCACATTGTTTAATCCAAGTGAATCGTTGATGACGAAAGAAATCAAACGCCACAAAGTTGCAAATAAGCAAAAGGGATATTTAATTAAGAAGAATAAATAAAGAAGTATCAGAACGGCAAAGTATTAAGAAAATAGCACTAAAATATTAACTGGACATTACCAAAGCCACCACTCATCCTCCGGATCAGAACCGGTCCTTATTGTCCAAAGGCCCTGGGCGAAATTATAAATTATGTCATAATTTTATCTTCCAAATATTTATTTTTATTAATTTTATTCATCGAATATATTTTCAATCATATATCAAAACACAATAATTTAGAACTATGCAAATAATTATAGATGAATTTCAGTTACAATACCATTAGAATGGTGGTCTGCACTCAACCACCTGTGAATTATAGATGCAAATTAAATGAATGTTACAACAGATTCAATTACATGAGAAAGAATATTCCAAGAGGTTCTTGTTCTAGCTGGGTGATAAAATAAATGCAATCACAAAACATATCGGAGTTTGCCTTCAAAATCTTAACGGCGTAACCAGACTTTCCAGCAAATTAAACCTTTCACTGTTCTGTTTCCTATGGTCAATTTTTCCTAGATCCTCCAAAACACATTCATGAACTTGTATTTGTGTTTCTCAAACACATTCATGAACTTGTCTTCTCTATTATTTTCTATTAAAAGAATGAACATTAAAGATAAGGAATAAAAAATGTAAGGTTTGGGTAAATATCATCGGCTAACCCCATACACTGTTGGGATGAAGACATTGTTTGTTGTGGTGATCAGTGATTGTAAATAGGACTCAATCTAATCAAATTGACCAAACACGTATTTTTCTCCTATTGGTTGTAACCTAGGAAAACAAATTGAATTTTGTTCACACTCGTTGACCAAAGCAGCAAGTTTGTCTTTGTCCCAATGGTGGATGAGAATAGGTCGTGGAGTTTAAACACATAAATTAGACTGAAGTAGACCAAATTTAAACATAATCAAGTCTGTTGGTATTTGTAGAAAGTTGCAATTTGACCTAGTAGCTCTACTGATTACTTCACCAGTAGCCAAATCCTTAAGGATCCAATCGCGCCTTGTTCCCATTCTTCCATCACTTTGGCACCAGGTCTCTATCTCAATCACCTCACCCCTACAAAGAAGTATGATATCAAACCCAATCTGATAAAATGCATGTAAACAAAAAAGGAGCATTTTCGAGAACACACCAAGCAGGATACATGTATACTTTGATGTGCATTTGGGAAGTCACCCATATTAATTAGGCCAAGCTTTCTCATAGTAGGGGTCGTAGCAAATCCATCAGTGGAAAAACCTACACTTTGTGCATGGCTACCTCCTACTTCCTAAAAATGGAAAACATCGAACACTGTAAGTATTGTCTTTGTCACCCTTATCATTTTAGGATTTAGATAGTCAGGTAAACAAAGGGTGTGACTGAACAAGTGTTAAACAGAAATAAGAGTTAATCAAATAGATGGAAGAATTGATGAAGAAGCACTTAGATCAAGAAGAACGCATGCCAAATCCCAACCGTATGTGGAGAAACTGAATTGCTCTTAGTGTAAATTGAAGAAGAAAACGATTATCATTCTTCCAGAAACAGGATTAAAGAGAGAATTTTGAGAGAATTTATCAAATCCTACCATTAGCAGCATCCAATGGCTGGTTTCCATGGTCACCATCGTTAGGAGTATCAAAATCTACATGTATAAAATTATAAATAATTTACATCTGATAGGAAGAATTGTCATGAACATAACATGTGCTTTGTACACCAAAGTTATGCTCATTTTGCTTTTTGCAGAAAAGTGTGCAAGCATGTTAAAGGTGTTGCGAACATATAACACATAAGAAACACAGATAGGAGATAAACACAATATGATTTGCAAGAAAAACTAGGAGAAAAACACAAGTGAGAAAGGATGTTACAGAGATAACTAAAAAAAGTACTTACAAAATTTCAAATGAGAATGGAAACAGAGGATATAGTTAAATTGTCAACTATAATATACCTTAAAAAACACAGAGATAACTCATTTAAAATGCCTTCGTGATGCACTTTTAAAGGCAAAATCATCAATAATAGCATCATAGTCAATGTTTTCCAAAATATTCTTTTCAATGCATAAAATTGCTAATCCATTTAACCTATCTTGAGTCATTGTGGTTCGTAAATAAGATTTTATTAATTTTAATTTTGAAAAACTTCTTTCAGCAGATGCCACTGTCACAGGTATTGTCAATAATATCCTATAAGCAATCATCACATTTGGAAATATATCCATTGTCTTTAAAAACTCTAATATTTGAATGGAAGACCATTTTTTATTTGCTTCATAAGATTCACTTGGTAACATTACTTGCAAAACTTGTAGTTCTGAATACATATATTTTGCATCAATATCAGAAGTATCACCATTTTGTAAAGTGTTTTCAAGATTCACACAAAAACTCATAAATTCATCATCATCCAATGAAACTAATTTGTAACATCATACAAGAACCCAAATATAGATTCAAAATATTGTAACTGTTCAAACCTACCCATCAATTGCCCAAGAGCAATATCAACCACTAAGATAAAATAATCTATTCGAAAAGATTCTTCCGGTGATTGATTTTCCCTTTCAGTGTTAGCAATCTCATCAAAATGTCTTTTTCTATAAATTTTACGTTTTGTAGGAAATACAAGCTCAATTTCCATATCAAGTGTTATTTTTCTTACGTCAACCATTGCAGAAGCAAAACCATTTTCTCTATATTTTTCAAAAAAGAAAACAAGACCAGATAATTATTTTATAGCAACATCAATAGGCATATCCTCTGATTGTAATTTTTTGCTAACTAAGTTAATTTTATGCAAAATATCATGCCAAATAACAAGACTTAATATAAATTCAAAACTTGAAAGTTCACCAGACGCTAAAGTTTCAGCAACTCTACTTAATTTGCTATCTTCACTTATTTCTGATAATTTGAACAAAGCTTCTCTGATTTGGGAAGCTTGAGTTAGTATTGCTTTGACTGTTTCAATATGGCTTTCCCATCTTGTAGTTGACAATGATTTTAAAGTTAGTCCATCAATATAGTCAAGCAAAACATTCCATCTTTTTGTTGAATTAGAGAACACAATGTACATACATTGACATGCTCCAAAAAATGATTTTGCTTTAACACAAGAATTTGCCATGTCACAAACAACTAAGTTAAGAGAATGAGAACCACATGACATGTAAAATGCTCTGGGATTAATGTCAAGCAATCTCCTTTGCACACCTTGATTTTTGCCTTTCATATTAGATCCATTATCATTATCTTGCCCTCTCACATTATCAATATCAAGTTCTAAAGATCGTAAAACAACTTGCAATTCATTAAAAAGGTCTAAACCAGTTGTATCTTCTACATTTATAAATTCTAAGAAGTACTCTTCTATTTTAATTGGAGACTCTGAAACATCAACACATCTTAATATAAGAGTCATTTGTTCTTTGTGACTTGCATCCGGTGTACAATCAAGAATTATTGAAAAATATTTTGTCTCTTTTACTTTTCTAATTATTGCATTCTTGACTTTGGAGGCTAGAATAGATATTAACTCATTATGAATTTTATGACTAAGATAGTGATAATGAATATTTTTATCTTGAATGAGTCGAAAATGCTCTTGCATTATTGGATCAAAATCTACAATCATTTTAAGCAGACCTAAAAAATTACCATTACCATCTTCATACATTTTGTCATGTGTACCTCGAAATGCCAAATTATGTATAGCTAGACATTTGACAACAGTAACTATTCTTAGCATAACATGATTCCAATGTTTTGTGTCCTTTTTAATTTGTTCTTGTATTTCCTTATCAATTGTCAATGTTTTCTTTAATCTCACTTGTAGCTCAACATAATCTCTCAAATTAGTGAGGTGTTCAACACTATTTTCATGTTGTTTAAGTTTGTCACATAAATGTTTCCAATCATTAACTCCTTCTCTTGCTAAATTACTTTTGGTGTGCATTACTTTAAACAACTTACAACAAATACAAAATACTTTGTCTAACTCTTTCGAGTACACTAACCATTTTCGATCATGAGTCTCACCATTTGGTAACACTTGAACATAATAAGTATGAGCAAAGTGTCGAGATTCTTTATCTAAAGGAAACTCGAGAATATCTTCTCTTTTAGGACCTCTTTCCACAAGTAAATCTCTCATATTTGTATCAAGATTATCCCAAACTCTTGGATCAAATATGTTCAAATCATATCTAAGTGTTGAACATTGATATTGGTTTGTAAGCTCATCATTACAACAATTATCAATATCTTTAGTTTTATGAATTTCAGTTTCATCCAAATCTTTAAAATCTATATTATCTTTGTTTTCATTTTCTATAAATTTCTCATTCTCATCACTTTTGTTTCTCACATATTCTTCATTTTCATCATTCTTATTTTCAACAAAATCAACATCTGCATTTGATTCATTAGTTAAAATTTGATCTAAGCTTTCCGTTGTGTTATGAGATTCTTTACTAAAATATTTATTCAATGAACCTCTTAAACTTTGGGCTATCTCCTCTTCTTTTTTTCTTTTTTTTATCTTTTTTGATATCCAGAGAGTGGTTTCATGATGATAGAAAATTATGAACAATAGGCAATAAACAAAGAACAATAAAACCTGATATAAAGAATTTTTCTTCGATTTGAAATCCACTTATATAAGACCTTACACAGATATCCTGTATGTTTATAAAAAATACAACAATTCAATTGTGTTTTAGAGCAAACCAATAAAAAAAGTTCTTGTATCTCACAAAAAAAATCATAAGATGAGAAAAAAATAGCATACATGAGAAGACATATATGAACAACAATTTCACTAATTATTCCAAACAAAAAGAACAACAATTTTCTGATGAACAACAAGAACAATAATTTTCTGATACTAACAGTAAAAGGAAAACATCAAAACTGATATTAACAGAGTCAAAACTGAGCTATGGAGAACTGATATTCTACAAGAACAACAACAATTTTCTAAAACAGAGTCACACAATATCAAAACTGATATTAACAGTAAAAAGAAAACATCCTTTGACAGCGGAACAAAGTCATAATCTGATGAAAATTGTTCATCAGAAAATTGTTGTTCTGATCTGGTGAAAATTGTTCATCAAAAAATTGTTGTTCTGATCTGGTGAAAATTGTTCATCAGAAAATTGTTGTTCTGATCTAATGAAACCCCAAATCCGATCAAAATTTTTTGTAAGCGATCAAAATCAAATTTGATGAAACTATCAAAAATCTGATGAATCTGATGAAACCATACAACCATTTCTACCTTTTCCCCTTTGGTCCTTTCTGCAGGAAGACTGTCGCTCAGTCGGCGAGGCCGCGAGGGACTTCGGCGAGGTCGCGAGGAACTTCGGCTAGGAGTCGAGGATCGCCGAGGAGAATCAAAGGGTGAGAGCGAGAGGAGCGCAGCTAGGGTTTTCAGATTCGAGCGTTGAGGGATTCAGAGTTCAGGGATTAGACTTTAGAGAGAAAGAAAAAATGTATTTAATATAATATAACATTATATATATATATATATATATAATATATATATTATTGGGCCCCTAATAATTTTGGGCCCTGGGCAGGTGCCTTGGTTGCCCTGGCCCAAGGCCGGCTCTGCTCCGGATCAAGTTTGTCCTCCAAGAAAACTCTATATATAACTCTGAAGGCGTCTCTTTTGAGTCCAAGGCTTCCTCGGACAACCAAAAAAAATTGTGAAACTTGGTCTTGTTAGATATGATGATGATCCTAGGCAGACCAAACTGGGTGACAATTGGACTTAATAGTAACGACCTGATTTGCTCAGTGATATACTTGTCGATAGATCTACCATGATGAATCAAGAATTGTTTTTGTCAATGAGGCAGAGGTTTCGTCTCGCTCCTACGTATCCTGTAGATCAATATTGGTGTTGATCTACTAGTCAAAGTAATAATGGATTAAACTTGACCAGAGGATAGTCAAGTTCATTCAAGTAAGATTTATATTGGGATAAACAGGCTCAGCTCAGCACATTCATCCTTGCTAGTTAGGTCCAGCCAAAGGACAAACCATTAAGGTCGCCTTAGTCTTGGACTCCATCTCAATCTCATATTCCACCTCAATCTCAAACTCCATCTCAATTTTGGTCTTATATTTCATCTTAATCTCATATTCCATTTCAATTTTGGATTCCATCTCAGTCTCAGACGTCATCTCGATTCTATTTCAGTCTCACACTCCACCTCAGTCTGAGACTCCATCTCAATCTTGGATTCCATCTCAGTCTCAGATTCTATCTCGGTCGCACACGTCATCCTAGTCTTAGATCCAATCTCAATCTCACTTCACCTCGGACTCAGACTCTGATATCGGGGGCTTTAGAAGGAAGCCTCATGGCAGTTAGGAGACTACGTGATAGCTCCCAAAAACACCAAGGAGGTTCCACTTGAGTTCCCCAAGTCCTATAGGGCCTTCAAAACCCCGAGCCGAGACCAGTGAGCTCAACTCAAGGCTCCGAACCCCAAGTCGGGATCGGCAAGCCGGACTCGGGAAGCCCAACCCGAGGAGCCCGATCCTGGGTAGGATGTCCATCTAAACTTGAAACCCCAACCCAGAAGAGGGTATTCCGCCCCCACCAAAAGCCGAAGTTAATGTAGTTACCTGCGACGTGGTTGATAACGTGGCTAGCATGATTAAAGAGAAAGCGTAGCCCTTTATTTCCCATTAAGAGCATGATAAGTATCCATTATTTCCAGATGACGTGGGTAACCGCCGTAGGAATCTCGGAAGGTGGAAGAGCGTCGTTTCCCTCCCCGTCTTGCTATAAAAAGGTATATTCAACTCCAACGCCAAGGAGGTAACGATAATAACCCTAATTTCGAAGAGTACTTCCCACCGCTTGTAAAACACTAACTTGAGCGTCAGGGTGGTCACATCGAAGGTCCCTCCGGCCATCCTCCAAACTCTTCTTTCCTTTTTTTTTTGTAGATTCTTTGAGATGCTCCTTGTCCAAGACCACCAGGCGAACATTTTCCACATCTGCCCTTGAATTGCCGGTGACAAGGGCGGAGCCACCCATGGGCTAGGGTGGGCTTCAGCCCCACCTAATTTTAAAATACTAGTTATTAATTTTTTATTTTATTAATATTTGAGCCCCATAAAAATAAATTAAGTCTTTGAAAATAATAATAATAAAATCTGGAATGAAAAATAAATAAAATAGAGATTATTAAATTATTAATATAAAATGAGCATTTTGAGTTTAAATTAGATGAGATATGAATTAAATCTAATGATTAGGTAAGGAGATAAATAGTATGTTATTCAAATTGAAATTAATTTGAATGAGTTATGATCCAATTAAATGATAAGTTAAATTAATTTAATTTATTTAAAATAACTAGGATATTTTAAAAAAATCTTCTCTTCATTCTTTATTTTTTCCTCCACGTGCATACTAGCAACCACTATTATACATCACCCTCCTCCATGCATCAACAATTTCACCTGCCAACTCTCATATTGCTTAGATCAAGAGAAATTATAATTTTACTTATTTTTTATTCTTGTTGTATTCTCGTTCAAATAGATTGTTATAAGTACAACAATCAATTTAGCATACGAATTGATAAATAATTTTTTATTGATATTGAAAAATAATTAGTTAATTTGAATTAATTATGATTCGTTGTATATGTTTGATTTGTGACCATCTCAAGTGAAAATTTTACCCATTTAATTTAGTTTAATTTTTGTCTCATATATTACACTAATATTATTTATTAATTGATTTATTATTGTAGATTTAGAAATTGTGAGACTTTGAAATAAAATGTGACAACTTTAAAATTATTTTGAATATTTAGAAATAAGTTGTGATTATTTGAGTTGTCATAATATTGGACAATAATAATTATGAAATTTTAAGTTTGGATTTTGTTAATAATTTTATTATTTTAAATTTTGGATGATAACGAGCCCTAAGTAGTTATAAATCCTGGCTACGCCCCTGGGCGGTGAGTTGGCCCTTGACAACATCAGGCAACATCAGACTGTATCACAGTCTCGGGCTCTATCTCGATTTCAAATTTCATCTTGGCCTCAGTAGCAAACACCACCCTAGTCTTCTCTATCATCCTGGATGGCATCTTCATCTCAGTGCTATTTGTCGGCATGCTCCTTCAAAGGTGAAATCCCGATATTGTCTCCCTCATGGCCACTTCGTACTGATGTCACATTCTCTATCCTTAAAACTAGTTTAGGTCTCATGCTGGCTCGCATACGATAATTGTGAATATTCATGGTGCTAGGTAAGTAGAAAGGTAATCAATGACTGTTGGATTGAGTCCTCTCTTCGACTCTTGTGAGTGAAGATGCTTTTCATTAAACTATATATAACTCACATAGAGAAAAAAAAGGATTCTAATTTTTTTTTATTAGGATGACTCCGTGATAATTCCAAAATTTGTCTAACCCTCTACCTGAGTGGCACATACGTCAACTCATCGTTCATGGGTGGTTTAACTGCTAATGATATTACGGTCGGAATAAATTAGTGTTGCATGTGAGAAAATTATACCGGATCTAGTACTATGGGGCTATGGTGCCGGGGCTACGATTTAATCGAACGACTGATAGAAAATTTTCATCTAATCAGATCGGTTATCAAAAAACAATGCAAATCTTAAATAAAACGATTTACATCTGGTAATAACGGGAGGAAAGTAAATAGGACATCCAGCTGTGGTTTGACTGTCAATGGGCATGTCCAGGTGCCCGTTGGTCAAGCAGCTTTCGTCTGCTAGCTCGTAAATAATTACAAAATTATTTTGTTATTTTTATGGGTAAATTTTCCAAAAACTCCCCACTTACCAAGTCAACTTTGCATGCAATCCCTACATAAAATTTTCTTTGCATACAGTTCCTGATGGGATGTTTGATGAGTATTATTTGAAGAAAATTGAGTATAAAAGTTAGAAAATTGAGTATGACAGTTTGCATCCACCACATCAATAATCATGTACTTAATTTTCACTCTTTTATACTCAAGTTTCACTCTTTTATACTCAGTTTTCACTGATGTATACTCAATTTTTACCCTTTTATACTCAAATCCATCAGGGAGTAAAAACAAAGAAAAACGTATGTGGGGAGTGCATGCAAAGTTCAAAGGGCTATTGGGAAGTTTATGATAATTTACCGTATTTTTATTCCGGTCTATTCCTTTAATTCGGTTAAATTTTAATTTTGTTTATACCTTTCAGAGGTGTGTGGCCTCTGCTGACAAGATCCGGATAGTGGAGATAGCTCCAGCATCCCTGGGCGCTGTGGGTGAAGAAGAAGAAGAAGAACACAGGCGCGCCGAAGTCCTCGTCGACGGTGAACCCCATCCCTCCGTTTGAGACGATGCTGGTCACTGGCGGCATGCCTGGCGTGCGGGCGAGGCGGGTCATGAGGTCCCTGAAGGGGGCGAGGCACGTGGAGCGCACATACAAGGATAACGCCGAGACGGTCTGCATCACGTCCAGCTTGTCCCAAGGCAGCGGAGGGAGGCCGTCGGGGATGGTCTCGACGCGGAAGAATGGGCCGGCGGTGGCGGCCCAGTTGTGGCCCCGGGACCGGGCATTGTACTCGTTGAGGACAAAGGTGACGTGGAAGCCGTGAGCGAGTAGGAGGGCGAACGAGAGACTATCCATGTCCCGCCTGTCTCACACTGGTCGGCGATGCCCGGTGAATCGTCCGATCAGACACTATCAATAATTTTTGATTGTCGTCCCGAATCAAACGATATCTTGGGATAATGGTGAATCGGTCGAAATCGTCACATTACAATCTCGTCGGATTTGACGGTGAATATGACGAGATCGTAATTGCGGCGGTCCCCGACGGGTTCATCGTGTTGTTCTCTAAGCATGAGATCGAATTGCAAAAGAACAAGACTTACAGTGATTGAAGATCTTCTTCTTCCTTCTCTTCTTCTGCTTGCTGTTGCGAGAACGTTACCGGACTGATCCCAATTATCCACAAACCAAATCTCTCACAGATTCGATGCTCCGATTCCTCGTCGTCTCCTCCTATTGGATTGCAATTTGGACGCCATTTTATAGGAAGAATCAGGCGTTTCTTTTACCTCCATCAATGGAGGTCTTCAATGCTCTGGCCAGTAACGCCAACGATTGAAGATGAACGCCAGTAACGCTTGTAACGCCGAAGGCCATTAACGCCTGTAACGCCAACATCTCCCACTCGTCCAATTCTATCCATATAGGTCATCTAGTCACTAAGACTATATAAGGAAGTCACAAAGACCATATAGGAGCATTCAATTCATACTTCAGGGAAAATAGTTTGTGCGACAGCAAGCACACCGAGCAATTAATGCTAAGAAAGTTATTACACTTAACTTAGCTGCTCTATAGAACGAATCAGAGACATCAATAACTTGCCTTTACCCCAGATTAAATATTTACATCAATATGAACATCTCTAATCCCTCATATGACATCTATGTCAAGAGCATGTTCGACATCTCAAATTTATTCACAATCACATTTTTAAGTACTTAACAAAAAATGTAACTGGTCGACCAGTGAATAAGTATTACAGATGTAAACCAATTTTAATCTTCCTTTTCAGCTAGAATCTATTCATTCTAATCAGTCGCTTTCCTAGTTATGCTCCATAGACCGAATCATCCATAGTCAATAGGACACACACTAAAGTAGCAATCACTAATTAAAACTTCAAGTAGACAGCTAAATAGTCACTTAGGGTAAGATTGAGATTAACTGATAATCTCAAGGGTCTCACATAGTAGAGAAGCATGGATCCATTCTCCTACTACCCTTATTGTCGCTATAGCACATGTGGTATGAATCACATGCTACGATGTTTTTCTCTTTACCAAAAAGAGTGCATGTTTTCCTCAAATATTTAATATCGTACAGATTTCGATCTAGACATACCTAATGTCTAATTCGAATTCAACTTATGAATCTCAATCTGGCTTTAAACAGGTTTAGTAAATGGTGGGTGCATTTACTTCGATCATTACATAAATGATCTCCTCTTAATACAAAATCAAGGCGACCTCAACTTATGAGTATGTCTCTCTTCACAACTACATAAGCTATCTCATAAGTAATGGTCTTACCTCTATTTATACTCAACAAATAGAGACGATTGTCCAAGTGAGTGGACCAATCTAAGCCTGCCAACATGCTCATCGAGACTTTTTCAAATGTAACAAATACATTTACACTGAATAGATCATAACATTTCATTTATATAACAGTCTTTACAATTTGTTACATCTTGCGTAGTCCCAAAGACTTCACATGTTCATAAAACGACTCTTTAGTCAATGGCTTAGTAAAAGGATCTGCAAGCATTGCTCGGGTAGGGATGTACTCAAGAATTATCTTTTTTATTGTCAACAATATCCCTTACAAAATTGTATTTAATTTCTATATGCTTGCCTTTGCTGTGATATTTAGGATCCTTGGAAAAGGCTATAGCAGCTTGATTGTCACAACACACTGTAACAGGGCTCCCACTGTCCTCAACAATCTTCAGATGCTTTAGGAACATCCTCAACCAAACAGCTTCTTGTACAACCGCTGCACAAGCCACATACTCAGCCTCCATTGTCGACAGTGCTACAAGAGCCTGTTTCTTGCTGTTCCATGAAATGACACCTCCATTTAGCAAAAAAATATAGCCAGATGTGGATTTTTTGTCGTCAAGGTCCCCTGCCCAATCTGCATTTGCATAGCCCTTCAAGCTAAGCTTTGATTCTTGGAAGCAAAGACAATAATCTGCCGTCCCTTTAAGATATATGAATATCCTTTTTACCGCTTTCCAGTGTCTCGATCCTGGGTTTGACTGGAAACGACTAACTAAGCCAACATCATAGCTTATATCAGAGCGAGTACACAACATAGTGTACATCAAACTACCAATGGCACTAGCATATGGTCTTTTCTTCATCTCGGCTATCTCTTCAGGAGTCTTGGGAGACATACTTTTGCTCAAAACAACACCTTTCGCTGTAGGTGTTTGTTCAACGTTGCAATCAAACATATTGAAGTGTTGTAGTATCTTAGTAATATAAGCTTCTTGGGACAAACCCAAAAGTCTTTTTGATCGATCACGAATGATCCGTACTCCTAAGATATACTCAGCTTCTCCCATGTCAATTATGTCAAATTGTGATGATAGCCAAGACTTGACATCAATCACAACTTTTAAGTCATTTCTAGCTATCAGCATATCATCAACATATAATGATAAAATGACCAACTTTCCTTTATCCTTTCTTAGGTAAACACAATGATCCTCATTGATCATTTCGAAACCATAAGATAAAATGACTTCATTGAATTTTATGTTCCATTGTCTCGACGCTTGCTTTAGCCCATATATAGACTTTTTAAGTCTACATACTTTTTCCTCTTGGCCATCAGCAATATAACCTTCTGGTTGTACCATATAGATTTTCTCGTCAAGATTACCATTAAGGAAAGCCGTTTTTACATCTATCTGATGTAATTCCAAGTCATAATGTGCTACTATAGCTAAAATGACACGTATTGACACAAACTTCACAACAGGGGAAAATGTCTCTTCAAAATCAATACCCTCCATTTGGGTATATCCTTTTGCAACCAGACGAGCTTTGTATTTATTAATCGATCCATCTGCCTTCCTCTTGATTTTGAGAATTCATTTATTCCCAATAGCCCTTCGGCCTGGAGGAAGATTGACTAAATCCCAAACCTGATTCTTTCTCATAGACTCCATTTCTTCATCCATTGCAATTCTCCATTTTTCTCTAACTGAGCATCTCAATGCTTCCTTAGCCGTTCGAGGTTCTTCATCGTCAATTGGGAGAATTATTAATGCCTCATTTTCAATGTCAAACCTTCTCCGAAGAATAATCTTACGATTACTTCTTCGTAGGTTTGACTGTTGAGAAACTAATTCACTTATAGACAATTTACTCCCACTAGGTTGACTAGATTCAGGTATCCCCTATGATTCCTGATTTGCTGATGTAGGAACAGTATCCTCCTCCTCTATTGCAAATAGAGGAGTTGATTTATCAACTTCACCTCTTGATGGGAACTCAGTTTCGAGAAAAGTAGCATCTCTTGACTCAATTTCAGAGATGGTTCCATCTTGCTGCTCACTAATAAAGACATAACCCTTAGAGGTATCAGAATATCTTACAAAGATACACTTCTTACCTCTGGGTCCTAATTTTCCATATTTGTGAGTCTTGTCATGAATATAAGCAGCTGACCCCCATGGTCTCAGATTACTCAAATCTGGTTTTCTGTCTGTCCAAAGTTCATATGGAGTAGATGGAACAGATTTAGAAGGCACCCGGTTAAGTATGTAGGTTGCAGCCAATAATGCATCTCCCCAATAGGAAATAGGCAAATTAGCTTGAGCCATCATCGACCTAACCATTTCAAGAAGAGTTCGATTTCTTCTTTCAGCAACTCCATTTTACTGTGGAGTTCTAGGGATAGTTAATTGTCTAATAATCCCTTTCTCATTACATATTATCTTGAACTGATTAGACAAGTATTCACCTCCACGATCAGTGCGTAAGGTTTTAACCTTACGTTCCAATTGATTCTCAACTTCGTTCAAATAACGATTAAAGCAATCTAATGCTTCAGATTTATGAGAAATCAAATACACATGACCAAAACGCGTGAAGTCATCAATAAATGTAATGAAATATGAACTACCATTTCTAGCCTTCATGTTCATTGGACCATAAATATCCGAATGAATCAATTGCAATGGTGAATCAGCCCTAATAGCCTTACCAAACGGTTTCCTAGTTGCTTTTCCAGCAAGACAGTGCTCACATATAGACAAGTCAACTTTAGCACGAGTGCCGATCCGACCCTCTCTTGCTAATCTATTCATTCTTTCTTGTCCTATATGTCCCAATCTAGCATGCCAAACTTCATCATTAACATCAGCATCACTAGTAAGAGCAATGTTTGAAAAACAACCATTATTTCCACAATTAACATCTGGTTCTACATCAAGAACCATGAAACCGTTTAATATAAAAACCATATCCAATTAACACAGAGTCAATTTTAAGTTCTACACGACGACTGTAAAAATTCATACAATAACCCAATTCAAGAAGACAATTCACAGAAACCAGATTCCGTCGAATCTCAGGAGCATACAGGACATCATGCAGAAACAATGTACGCCTACCACGAAGGTTGAGTTTGCAAGTGTCAATTCCTTTGACTTCAATTCTTGCATTGTTTTCCACATATATCCACTTATTGCAGCTGGTACGCGACGGTACTCCACGTACGTAGCTCGATCATGAGCTACATGGTTCGTTACTCCTGAATCTATAATCCATAAAGGATAAGAATCAGCTAACTGTCACGCCCCGAGACCCAGGAGCCGCTGTTCCAATATAAAATCGGACAGCACCTCCCCTGTCCGGCGGACAATTTACACATACACACCACAATATAACAATACCACACAGTTATATTTGGCCTCAGGCCTCAAAATATATATAGACACGACACAAATGCACAAGACAACTAAGTAAAACATACCTGACTGCGGACCGGTCCGACTTACGACGAAACAACCAATACACAATAGCCCCTTAGGGCACACGACACATATGACATATACAAATCACTAAAAGGGTATATAAAACAATACACTACACAGGACAAAACAAATCCTGCGGTCGCGATGGGTAGGGACTGGGTGCTGGGCTCTTCTGGCGACTCCAAGTATCTCAACCTGAAATAAAAATATATGGCAACGGGGTGAGTCCATAACTCAGCGAATACCCAACAGATATGCGTAGAAAGTTATAATAACAATAGGAGTCTACGCTGATACAGTCTCATATGAACAATATGAAAGGGTATACTGAAGATACTGAATCAAGATACATACTAGAATCCATCTATCCCGCAGAGGGTGAAATAAGTCCCTAGGGAACAAGTATAACATATATTCCAAGGTATACAGGTATCCAGTATATGCATGTCAAACAAGTGCAGCAAATAAATGCAGCAATCAATGCACGATGCAGAATATGCACATGGTGCAATGTCATGGTCACCCCTGACGCCAATCAAGCCACCGAGACAGGCAATACTGTGTCGGCCGAGTGGGTAGAGCTGTGACACTGTACGCACCCTGATATCACTGCTCCTGAGTGACCGAGTGGACAGGATGCTGGCGGGGGACCGCCCCCCTACCTCATGTATATATGAGGGAGCGTCGCTCTCATCTCCTCTGGTCTATGGGAAGAGAAGGGATCTCCGCCTGCTACCACGCTCCGAAACCACTACCCTTGAGCGGTCGAGCGGAGCAGTACAGAGCAAATGTACACACCCAACGGTATCCACTAACCCATGAGTGGCCGTGTGTGCATATCATGTACCGGAAGACGATAGACTCAACCACAAGGGAGTCGCTGATCGCCGGCATGCAACAATGCAAGGATGGTGTATGATAGATACACATACCTCCCTCCCAAGTCCTCAGTATACTAGGTCTCAGTCTGAAATCCTATAACAGGAAATACAGGTAACCTACAAGGTATACTGGCCGAAATCTACAGATTCCTCAAGGTCAAAGGTAGGAGATACATCACGATCTCTAAGCATACATATAGATATGACACTACCTGATACTGTATGGAACTAACCGCATAATAACTCAGGGATAAACCACAGGTATCCAGGACAGGCATAATAAACAGGGATAGCCAACAAGTATCCAGAACAGGCATAATAACCAGGGATAGATAACAAGTATCCAGAACAGGCATAATAAACAGGGATAGCGTATGATCTTACTGCTATCTATAACAGTCTATGCATAATAAGATGACAATATCATAAAGATAAGTCAAAGGGTACCCGCCTCTAAAGAGTAGAAGGAGTCCGTATCAAATAAGAACCTCCCGTCCAGAAGTCCGAAAGCAAGTTAGTGCCCTGTAGCAAAGACATAGTTTTTAGCTACTATAACAAATGATAATTAGCTAAACATGATACAAACCCAATTATCACCATCCTAAAGGTGATTGTCACTAATTAACCCTAATTAGTGATTAGTTTCTGTATAGGTCGAATCCTGACTCAAGTTATATTTTATCCCGATCTAACCCAAGTGATTACCAAATCCGACATGGATTTCTCTAATGGAGGCAAATCCACTCAACTCCGATCACATGAGGACAATTCCTCGAGATAAACCAACCTCATCAAAACTCACAACTAACAAGGAATGATACATGGCATCACGTGCATAACCAAGAACTAGGTAAACCCAACTAATCAGATTCATTAAAATTCCTAAAAGCTCAAATCCAAAACTAACCAACCCAGTTCATCACCAGGGAATATAATAGATTAATTCCAACAAATCACAATCGCATCTATCCATTAAAATCAAAACAATATCTAAACTGTGATTGTTTGCCAACAACCATAATAGAGCTGATGAAACTCTACACAATAGAAACCGAATTCCAATACATTTATCAGGTATCTTCTTAAGAACAAGATTCCAAAAATTAAACTCTAACTCATGATGATGTCAAGAACCTACTGAAATTCTAACATAGGGTTCCCCAAACCAAAACCACATCAGGATACAAACCTAAACAACCCTCATGGTAGCAACAAAAAGAACTCAAAGAAACTCATCAAATTCGGATTCAACACCAAAACAACCATATCAATTCCTTACCTCAACTCCCAGGTGATCCAAGCCAATAGCAGAAAGTTCTATCCACCTGAAGCAAAACGATTCCCCACAGCAACCCAAAATCGGTCTCAAAACAGAGTTGCGATCAACTCACACAAGCTGTAATTGATTTCAAAAACCAAACCAACAGCCGAATGATTATGAAAACTAAGGCAAGAATCTCAATCAGAAATCCATATTCGAAAAGCCAAGAAAACTATTCGATCAAAGACTGCCTTGTTAAACTTTGATTTAGTAGCTAAGATCCCCACGAAAATCAATTGCTAGAATCCATCAAGGACACAACAAGATCCCTTACCTTGCTTGCGCCGACCAAGGTGGAAACCAACTCACAATCGACACCCAAATCTGCTCCCTTATCCGACGTTTATGGTCGCGAGTGAAAAGGGAAGAAAGACTCAACGCGGAGGGCGGGGAGACAACTCAGGAAACTGAGGTCGGGGTCGGAGTTGTGATCGCCGTCTGGAAGGAGAAGAGGGCGTCGGCTTCGTCGAGCAAGGAGAAAGGGTCGGCGGCTGCAGCGGCTAGGGCACAGGGAAGGAGTCGAGCGGGTTTTGTCTGCGGCGTGCGAAGAGAATAGAAAAAGAGAGTATATAAGTGCCTGTCATATTTCAGAAAAGCCCCTCCACTCTTCGAAATCTAAATCCTACCCTTAGGATAAGGGTTTTAGCCCTTTTGCCCCTCCAATTAGTTATAATCCATCCCAATAAATTTTCTAGGATTAAATTATTTACCCTCTCATAATTTAAGAGTCTACCTGTAAGCCCCTTAACTTTAGGCAAATTTACTTAAGCCGGCTCTTTAAGGTTTTCTTCCATGAAGCCCTTAATAAATTTCAAGTTTTTACAATAAAGCCCCTTGGGCTCCTCCCGTAGGGCCGGAAACCCTAGACTCTATCCGGAAAAATCCCGAAAAAATTTTCTGGCTCGGATTCTCGAATTGCCGTATTTTACACTAACAACACCGAACTAGCAACATAAAGCTCATGAAAAGAAGACAAACATGGATTTACCTTTTTCGGCTCAGTACACTCCCGAGCAAAATGGCCCTTCTTGCCACAGTTGTAGCAAGTTAGCTTGCCTTTAGGTTTCTTTCCATTCTTCTTTCCTTTCTTCTTGATTGGGTCTTGCACAGTAGTAGCACCAGCTTCTTTTCCCTTACCCTTCGCTTTCTTAAATCATTTTTTCTTATTTTTGGATCCAGAACATTCAGCTACAAAAGCTTGCTTAGAAATCCTTGCGGATTCTATTCTCTCCGCCTCTAGTTCAATATGGCGTGAGACATCAATGAAAGTCCTGATCCTCTTATTGTGAGTAAGGTTCTGCTTCATTGTTTCCCAAGAATTAGGAAGGGAACGAATAACTGCTTGAACCTGTTGTTCGTCGGTCAACTCATGACCAGCAGTCTTAAGCTCTCGAATCATATTACCCATTTCTCTTAGATGTTGGGTCATCGTCACATTCGGGCGCTTTTTACAACTGTCAAACTTGATTGTCAGTTGACGAAGCTTGCTTACACTAACTCCACTGTATCTCTCTCTCAGGGCAACCCAGACAGCATGAGCTGATAGTAGTGGCTCATACTCAAATACCAGGTCATCTACCATTAAACTAATCAATATCCCCTTTGCAATGGAGTCCTTTTTCTTCCATGCCCTATAGGCATCTAGATCAAGTTTGTACTGTGCAGTTGAACCAACAGCAGGTTCTACCATGAAATGATTTACAGCCTCCAGAACTTCTTGTTCCTCAAGAACATATTGTATCTTGAGATGCCATATTTTGTAGTTGTCCCCATACAATTTCTCTCCCTTGTTCAGTTCAGCTATGATGTTCTTAGTTGCCATGATCTATCATAAATAAACATATTATTCATTAATTCAGTGTATATCATCTGTACATAATTTTTGATTGACTCAATGTAAACTTGACTTGGATTACGAAATCAAGTGATAACTACGTTTTCACTCATCATTCGCATCATCCAATCTAATTAACATTGATCAATTATATTACATACATCTCATTAAATGAACTAATCATTTGTCTTGAATATGAACTAATCATATAAATGAACTAATCATTGACAAGTCAGTTAACACATAACATAACTTTATTTAATAGGCTTAATAAGTTGGTATAACAAACAGAATTTAATGAACTAGATAAGTTGACATCATTCCCATAATAAAAAATATTATGGCAGTGACTATCACTCTCTCGTTCATGTTCATCTCTAATCGGTCAGTCTGTTCAGGCTCGGGATCTTTCACAGATTCTATCGGATCTTTCTCAAATATTTCAGGATCTTCCTCGACCATTTCAATATCAGGATCTTCCTCAAATATTTCAGGGTTTTCCCCAGGCATTTCAAGATCTTCCTCGAACATTTCGGGATCTTCCTCGAACATTTCGGGATCTTCCTCGAACATTTCGGGATCTTCCTCGAACATTTCGGGATCTTCCTCGAACATTTCGAGATCTTCCTCGAACATTTCAGGATCTTCCTCTGGGTCCTCCTCAGAATCTCCTAGATCCTCTGGAAACTCATGGCGAAGTAGTTGCTTACATAACTCAGTATATGAGATGCGACATTCATGATGCCCCCATATCTGATGTGCAACTTCTCTCGCACGCTTTGGCAATGAACGAATCAATGCTCCAATCCTATAGTTATCCAAGATTGGAAACTCTTCCTGCTCGAGTTTCCAAAATAGTTGATCCAATTTTCCTATATTGCCTTGGATCCCGAGAATGGGACTATAGTAAACTTCTTCTATCTGCTCTATTATCTCACGACTTCGCTCATAGCAACGAATCGTGGTGCATATCTCATGTGACATTTGGAATTGAAAAATGACATAGTCAGTACAAAACTGACAAAACCAGTAACAAAACTAATTTTTTTTTCAATTCACACATATGCATAAAAAAAGGACACAAATAGATAAAAGCATATAAGTTTCCTTTACGTTTGTAGCTACAATTAAGTCTATTTAAATTTGAGGTTCAATTTAATAATCAAATCATTCTGTATAGTTCAGATTATTTGATCAAAATGGTTTGGTTAAACCAATTAATGGTTTGAACCAAAACCGATTTGACCAACTTAATCTTTTTCAACCAAACTAAAATCTAATTTAAATAAATTGAACCAATTCTAAACAAATTACCGAATACAACTTTTGGTTGATTTTGTTTGCCTTCACTCGGGGGGTTAGGAGTTCGAACCTCCATTGGGCAGTAACGTTTTTCCGAGTCAGGCGGGGTTTTTTTTCTTGTTGATTTAATAAAATCAACTTTTTCCCTTAAAAAAAAACCAAAACCTAATCTTCTTCACCCAACGCCTGCAGCCGCCTCTCAACGCCAAAGCAGCCGCTTCTTCCCCACCCAGCTGACTCAAATTTTTTTTTTCTCGCCATCACCAACTCTTTGGCCGCCTCCATCGACACATCCAGCCGACGGTGACGGCTGCCTTCCGCGCGTGAAGCGATCGTTGGCCAGGGGATGAAAATGCCGAGAACTCAGTGGCGATTTCACCGATTTCATCCATCAACAAAGCGAGGTGTTCATCGCAAAGGAATTTTAATTACAAAGGTAATTTTTTCATGCTCTAACAATTGCTCTGATACCAATGTTGTTCTCTAAGCATGAGATCGAATTGCAAAAGAACAAGACTTACAGTGATTGGAGATCTTCTTCTTCCTTCTCTTCTTTTGCTTGCTGTCGCGAGAACGTCACCGGACTGATCCCAATTATCCACAAACCAAATCCCTCACAGATTCGATGCTCCGATTCCTCGTCGTCTCCTCCTATTGGATTGCAATTTGGACGCCATTTTATAGGAAGAATCAGGCGTTTCTTTTACCTCCATCAATGGAGGTCTTCAATGCTCTGGCCAGTAACGCCAACGATTGAAGATGAAAGCCAGTAACGCTTGTAACGCCGAAGGCCATTAATGCCTGTAACGCCAACACATCGTACCCCTTAGGATATAGTTTTGTTCGGGATGGCGGCCGGAGGCCGCCGATGATGTCCGATCGATGATCGGACGACTCGTCAACCATCGCCGACGATTGAGATAGAGGGACAGGTATCCTTTTCGAGACAGAGAATCTCGTCTCGTAGGAGGGTGGCCATGTTTGGACCGGGTGCATGTTGACATGGATACGGGTTCGTAATTTTTAAAAATAATTACGTGTTGCGGAAGAATTAGCATAAATAATTTCTCAAATTATTTTAACCACGTATCTAGCATGCAACCTTATGATGTGTGGACATGATCATAAATTAAAATTTTTCAGAAAAGTAAACTAATTTACTTAGTACCTCGCGTAACTCGAAGAAAGGGACGAGATCCAACCGTAGCGTCCCTTGGAAGCTTCGCCTCTATTCGCGTCCACGCCGAGTTCTCTTCGGGATGACTTCGCAAAGCCACGAGTTTTGTGCCGACGAGAACTACTAGATTCTCCAAAGGCACAACTAGAATATCAAGAGAGAGAGATGGAAACTAACCACCAAGTAACGGAATCAAGATTCCGGGGAAAGGAAGGAGTTGCGACCCGCTTCTTCTTCTTCTTTGGCACCTTCTTGGTGGAGGAGGCTCACGACAACCCTAGGCGGTGTGCCGGCCCTAGGGGAGGAGAGAGGGCGCCGGCCCTAGAGAGAGAGGGAGAGAATAAGAGAGAGAGAGAGAGCTTGCTACTTTCTCTCTTAATTGGAATTCAAGCCTTGCCTTGGTTCCTTTATATAGTAGTCTCTCCATCGCCAAGTCTCCCCTTTAACGGAATAATTTTTTCATAAGAAATTTATCTTATAAATTTTCTTATGAATTATTCCGTTATGCCAAGTTTTATTATAACTAACTTTATAATAAAACAAATACATCTCCCCTTTTATTATGTAATAAAATTTATTATAAATTTTTCTTATCATGGAAAAATCAATTCATAATTGATTTTATAAAATAAAATAAACTAATCCATGGTTCATTTTAATTTCTATAAAAGGAATAAATTTATTATATAAATTTTTCTTATCATGGAAAAATCAATTCATAATTGATTTTATAAAATAAAATAAACCAATCCATGGTTCATTTTAATTTCCATAAAAAGAATAAATTTATTATATAAATTTTTCTTATCATGGAAAAATCAATTCATAATTGATTTTATAAAATAAAATAAACCAATCCATGGTTCATTTTAATTTTCATAAAAGAATAAATTTATTATATAAATTTTTCTTATCATGGAAAAATCAATTCATAATTAATTTTATAAACCAATCCAAGGTTTATTTTAATTTCCATGAAAATAAATCCCTTTATATAAATTTCTTTATATAAATTTATTTATCCATAATTTTATAAAACAAATCATGCTTGATTTATTTTATAATTTAAACCAAATAAATTGGTTTCCCTCCTTTATTGTGGCCGGCCAAACCAAAGAGGGTGGGCACCCTCTTTGGTCGGCCACACCAAGCTAAAACCATTACGAATTAAACTCATTTAATTCGTCCAATAAGCCTTCAAAAGACTTAGCCATTTTAAGCTTCCGATGCGCCTCTGATAAATTCAGATTCGACTTATTTCTCTTGATTGGAAAATCTAATTTTCAACTCGTTTTAAATCCCTCGGATTACTCGTAGTGCGTGTGACTAAATAGGCTTTCGATTTATGTTAGCCGTCTATAATCAACCAATTATAGAACGATCATGAGTGGCACCTAGTAGTACATCATGACCCCCAATTAATCGAAAGATCAACGGTTGACCTCAGAAATAATTCTGAAACCCTTCAGCAGCTCTAATGAATCGTGCCTCATTCCCTTCACCATCTTATACCCACTTGGTTCAGGACACGGTCTATGTGTGTCAGTCCCCACTAGGCTGACTACGTCACACCTAGCCCAAGTAATGTCTTTCTCGTCCAATGGATTCTAATTACTCTCATGTTTCCTAGAGATTCATACTCGGAACTTGTTATGCTCTGGCCAGAGACTTCGAGTAACAATCCAACGATAGACCTTGGGTATACATCTCCTCGCAAGGAGTGGTGAATCCTTTGTAGGCTGTTCAAACATCTTCGGGCACTTCGGCTTATACCCAACCATCCTGGGTCCACACCTCCTTAGAGATGCTTGCTTAAGATGTCAAAGTATAAGTCTCCATGACCAAGATGACTTGAACACCGCAAGTCAAAGGAACATCGCACTTAAGCTGCAGCAAGAACTTCATTGACATATCTATATGTAGATTACCATATGAAGTTTTACAGCCAGTCACTCCAATGAACTAGTTCCCTTAACTAGCATCCATGTTTATCTCCGGACATCCCAATGTCACCAGCCAGTGAGAATCAGCTGATTAGAGAATAACCCATGCTAGTCTCAACAGAATTGATAGTGTCCGTATTTATCAATTGATCGACTAGGGACAATTTCAATACTTCACAATTGCACATGTAGAGATAATCACTAGTTGTGAATTCATCACAAATTCTCTCATGCTGTGAATTGTATTGCGGACATTCAGTAAATGAGTTCAAGATCTCAATTAAATACATGAACATGTATACTCAAATAGTGAATTTTCATTTATTAAAGTAAATGATTACAATCATAAGGCGATTGCCTTAGGACAATTCTCTCATATTACTAACAGGCCAAGCGCAGAAACGGGGTGATGTGGCCTTGCGCAGGAATGGGAGCAAGCACGGCGTGGGGTTAGGGTTCAGCGCCGTCAGTGATATGGTAGGAAATAATTTATTACATAATTATTTTATTTTTATTGAAGTAAATAATTTATTATGTAATTATTTATTTACCTATAACGGCTTCGTGAATATTCTAAGATAATTGTAAATCTCATAAATTAGATAAATAATTAGTTTTAGAATATTTTATTAATTATTTGTTATGATTGAAAAATCTATTCAATCTCATATTTGTATAAGGAATAAAGATAAATCATTATTTTGAATTTCACATGGTAGAGTAACACGCAAATCAAATGAGGAATAATTACGTAATAAATTATTTCCTCCAATACGCCTCTCAAGATGGAGCTCCCGTGAAGATTCTAATCTTGGTCTTTAGAATCGAAAATGAGCCCGTGGATGGTGCTTAGTCAAGATATCGACTAATTGATCTTCTGAGGAGACATGAGTGACACGTAAAACTCCACCTTATACTTTATCCTTAATAAAATGATAATCAATCGTAATGTGCTTCATGTGCGAATGGATGACAGAATAGGAACAAAAATGAATTGCACCAATATCACAATAGATAACCAGAACAGTGGGAATATAAACATCAAGTTCAATCAAAGGAGAATAGAGCCAACATAACTCAGCAACTGTAGCAATAACAGAACAATATTCAACTTCAGTGGAGGAGCGTGCAACCGTGTAGTATTTCTTAGAGGATAATGATATGGGATTACTACCAAGATATACAATATAAGCACTAATGGAGGTGCAATCATCTTTATTGTCAACCCTAATCAGTATCTGAAAAAACATGAAGAGAAACTACTATTTAACTGTGCAAGACTAGACCATGATTAGCCGTACCAGAAAGGTAGCGAAGCAAGCGTTTGACAACATTCCAATGATCATTAGTGGGTCGATGCATGAACTGAGATTGTAGGACCATTGCACGTGAGAGGGGGGGGGGGAGTGAATCACGTGACCTTTGAAAACGTTTCGCTTTCTAACTTAAAGAGAGTGTATGCGCAGCGGAAGTAAAAGCGAAAAGTACAACATCCGAACACAAGTCGATTTTACTTCGTTCGGAGTTTTCAGCGACTCCTACTCGAAGGCCCAGATCCCTTGGACCTTTCCGACGGGCAATCCACTAAAAATCCTCTACTGGTAAATTTCCAATAGAGAGATCAAGTACAAGAAATGGATAGGAAGTGTAACAACCCTACACTTCCTACTTGATTGAGTACAATAAAATAAATTCGTTACCTAATACAAGTGCAGAACTCCCTTTGGCTTGTGTGTTGGCGTAGATCTTCCGACAACAGTCGAACATAGTCTTGTCGAAGCGGGGTCGCAGCAGGAAGACAAGGAAGTAGCTGGATGAGCGTGTGAGCTTGATGAATGTAGAAGCAAGTTCTCTTTTGAGTGTATGGCAGCATTGCCCTTATATAGGGTGTCTAAGGCGCTTCAATTCCTAATTGAGGGGCTTCGAACCAACTGAATCTCATCCACGATCTGCAGTCGTCGCGCTCGCTTCTCATCCACTCGAAGGCACCTTGGATCCCTTCTGAGTGGCCTCAGTTCCCAACTGAGGCGCCTCGGAGCCAAACTAAGGTTCCTCCAGTCCGCTGGAGACTCATCCACAGCTATGGGTATTTAGACGCGCACTCATCCACCTGAGGTGCCTCCAGTCCAAACTGAGGTGTCTCGGGTACTGTTCATCCGAGTAAACTTTTGCATAAAAACCCTGCAAAACCAAGTTAGTCCAAAGACAAATATACCCTAGAAAACAAAGTTAGTAAACACGTAGTATAGACTAAATGTAATAAGTATTAAATAGACATCGTCTTCCTAAGATTAGGATCTACTCAGAGGTCTCAACTCAGAGATCCGAAATGGTTCTAAGTTGAACCGTGCCTAAAGTCCCAATTAGGACTCGTCCTCACCGGAATTCACTCTACCAGTGACTTACCTCACTTATCTTGTGCAGCTTTACTCAACTCCTTAAAACCACCAGGACTTTTGTCAAGTCTCCACCAACTTAGACTTTTGCCAAGACTCCACCGCCCTGGACTTCCGCCAACAGTCAACACCTCGGACCCAACTGGACTTTGGCCAAGACTTCACCACCTTGGACTTCTTGCTAGGACTCAACCATCCCAAACTTCAGCCCGGAGACAATTCTTAAGTCTTTCAATCCTGCACACTCGGTAACAAGGTTAGATAACCACAAACTAAACTTTAATCTATTTGTCATTTATCAAAACTTGAGTTTGACTATTAATGCAAACTGCACCAACAATCTCCCTCTTTTTGATGGAATAACAACCTGGGTTAAAGTTAGAAAATCAACAATAATAAAGGTACTCAGGTAACAAAACAACAATAATAATAAGGTTCAATGACATACTCTATAATCAGTGTTGGCTTAAAATATTTCAGATATTTTATTTTTTTTAGCTTGTAATCCTTAACCCTCCCTCTTTGACATTCATCAAAATAAATAATAATATTATCATTTAAGAGAATGAGCACAAATTTTTTTGAAACTATGGATAAAGACTTGCTAGCAACATTTGAATCCAAGGGGAGACTAATTAATCTATAAACAAATTTCAAATGATAGTTTGAACATCCAAAAAAAACTTTTGAGCTAAGTTTAAAAGAAAAGTTAGTTTGTGAATATTATTTTCAACACTTTTAGAATGTTTGCAAGTCAAAATGAATTAAAAATAACTTCTTAACCTTGAAGCTAAGTATAAGTAATAAGTCAAAGTTTACATTTTCAAAGAATGACAATTTTAAAAATCATTTAAACATATTAGTTTTTAAAGATGAGTTTTCAAAATTAGTTGAAGACATAATTTGCAACAAATCAACTTTTTGGGAATTAAGTTTTCAAAATCAAGTACAGTAATGATTTTGAAGTCCGAGCATATCTCGTTGTAAAAAAAAAATTCAACACAAAAAAATGAAAGTTCAATAATAAGCTAAGTAATCTTTGAAGAAAAAAAATACATTAAGTGTTTATAAATAAGTTGACTAGTAACTTCCAAAACTAAAGTGAAGATTAAGTTGTTAAAAAAAATAATATCAAAAGGTTTGCAACATCGTTTAAAACGATATCAATTAAGTTAAATAACTAATATTAAGTTGTTAGAAAATGAATTTCACAATTTATTTTTCAAGGACAGAATGACAAACAAATAAATTGTGAAAAAAAAGGCTAGACAACAAGTCTTTAGTTTGAAAGCTCCCCTTGAATTAATTAACTCATTTAACCCCAATTTAAAAGGAGAAGTATATTCATTTAGTATTTTACAAATTATAAAGAAATTTTTAAAATAAGTGAAATTAATCAAGAATAAAATATATTTGCTCCCCCTGAACCAATTGATTTCATGACCTTAATTACATATTCTCAAAAAGAATAAGTTAAAACCACTTTTTAATTTTGAGAAAAATATCTAAGTGTGTGGAATGAGTCAAGTTTAGCATGCATGAGTAAGGAGGTAAAATATCAAACAGCTACAATATCAGCCAGAGTTCAAACCATAAAGCAAGGAAGTCTCAGTTTAAACATCAATCAAAACTCAAATCATAAAGCAAATCTCAATCCAAACATCAATCAAATCTCAAAGCAAGTAAAGTGGGTCTCAGCCCAGACTACAACAATAGTCCACTCAAGCCACAAAATCAGTTAAACCCTAGTAAAGCAAAAATCAACTAGGTCTCGACTAAGGGAGGTGAATACGGTGGAGCGAAGGTCCGCATCAGATCCTCCATCCTATGGAATACTATGGTGATCTGAGTTCGAACTCCTAGGACAAAATCTTGAATCCCCTCACAAATTCTGGCAATTGCACCTCGGACCTCCTCACGAAGGTCGGAGACGGATTGCTGGATCGAGAATGAGGACTCCTCGAATCGAGTAAGTCGTTGCTCGACGGACCTAGCGAAGTCGGATCCGTAAAGATTTGGGAAGACGAAATCTAGGACCTCCTCATCTGAGGCCCCCAATTTCCTGCTCCGGCTGGCTCATCAGCTACGTGCTCGGTTGCTGTTGCTTGCTCACCAGGTCCGATGGGTGGAGCACCTCCTCTCCAAGATAAAATCCCTTGAACGTTGACCTCTATATGTGCTAGAGATATATATCGCTGACCTATGAAATCATACCGACTCAGTGGAGTGAGTGGTCCCTGGGACACGTTAATGCCAATGGCTGCAAAGAGGGTTGTCAGAACATGGCAATAGGGCATGTGGACTCTCTTTTTGGTAACGGTGGATGATGCAAGAATGATGTTATGGAATATGTGGGATGCAATATCAATGTCGAGTCGCTGTCATAGGGCATAAAGGAAAAAAGGAGTGAGAGAGATGAATGGTTGGCACATCTCGAGATGTGACTTGTTGGAGCAATCTATGGTCCGGAGTAACCATGTATTTTGATGTTTGGGCAAAGAGTTTAAGTTAGGTTCACCCTTGTATCTAATATATGTATTTGAGTGTGCAGGTTTGCAGGATACACATAGACTTAGTTGTACGTCTTCGGGTCCGGTGAAGGATGGCATGGGGAGAGGAGTCGTGGGCTTGCATGCATCCGAGGGATAGTGGACAAAGCAAGAACAATGAGCCGAGGGAAGCACAGTTCGAGGCATACATGAAGGATGACATGGGAGACGAGCTGTGGGCTTGCATGCATTCGAGGGACGAGAGCCAAAGTCGAAGAAGGCTTGAAGACAACAAGTCAAGGCTGCTGGAAGTAGGAACGATGAGTTGAGGGAAGCACACTTCGAGTCATTCACGAAAGATGACATGGGGAGACAAGTCATGAGCTTGCATGCATCCGAGGGACCAGAACCGAAGTCGAAGAAGGCTTGAAGGCAACAGGTCGAGGCTGCTGGATGAAGAGTCAGCTAAGTCGTGAGGATTCGAATGCTGAGAGAATTGTACTCGAGAAGGGAAATCCTAGGGTTCGAGTGCTGAGAGAATTGTACTCAGGAAGGGAAACCTTAGGTAGCAGTCAACTGACGCTTGGATCAGTCGACTGATGAAGTGCACAAAAGGATCAGTCGACTGATCTTAGGGGCAGTCGACTGATGGCGGCAGGAATTCAAACGTTGGGTTGTAAATCAGTTTGTGTTAGCGTTTGTTTATTTGTGTTATTAGTATTTCCGCTTGCGTACGCTAACATTGTAAGAAAACCGCGATCGAAGTGGGTGATCGGCTATTCACCCCCTCTAGCCGTACGACAAGGTCCCAACAAGTAGTATAAGAGCGAGGTTCGCTCTTGTTGGAATAACCACCAAAAGAGCAAAGGTGCTAGAGGAAGATGGATTCGGAAGGTCCGCTTGGATGGGATCTTCGGATCCCACCTCTATACGATCGAGATGACTTCGATTATTGGAGGAAGCGGTTGGAGACGTGGTTCCAAAAGGATTGGGACCATTGGACCGCATTGGAGGTTCCATTTGAAGCTCCAACGGGCATGAAGGGAAAACACCTTCGACCTTGGTATTGGACCAAGGATCAAACGAAGGAAGCGGAGGCGGATAAGGAGGTAACTAGAATTATATTAAATTTATTACCTCCATATATTGTGTCAAATGTAGGAGAATACAAGAATGCATATGAGCTATGGAGAAAGGTGATAACTCTATATGAAAATTCGACACAAGGACAAGGAGAAGAGAAACCCAAGAAAAAGGGGTCATTGGTCCAAGAGAAGGAGGAGAACCAATCGGAAGTTGAATCAAGTTTAACATTTGAAGAGAAGGAGAAAGTGGAATCATCCACATCCTCAAGTGAGGAAGAAATTGAAGAATTCTCCGCGTCAAGGATTGAGCGGGAGGAAAGATCATCCTCAATGTCGGAGCAAGAAGAAGTCTCCACCTCCATCAAAGCAAAGTCAAAGGATTACATCACTTGCTTTGGATGCAATAAGAAGGGACACTACAAGAACAAGTGTCCATTGGGTAAGGAAAAGGAGGTAAACCTTAAACCCAAGTCAATTCTTTTAAATTCTAACATGGGTTGTAGGGATGGTGCGAAGAAGGAGAAAAAACATATAAGATGCTTCACAAGTGGTGAGCTAGGACACTACCACACAAAATGCTCAAGAAAAAAAAATTCAAGAAATTGGAGGATTTGGGAAAGTGGGAGAAGAAGAAAAACTCACATCAAGGGGGAGCTAAAGGGTAAGGGAGGTAATCCCTAACTTTAGATGTAATTCAAATTCCTCCATGCATGTTAGAAATAATGAAAATTATTTACCCATGCATAATTTTGATTTTAGATATCATGATAAAAATAGGGTTAATGTTGCATATCAAAACCCTAGGGAATTCATGCATTATGATAAACCTAGAACATTTAGACCTAAGGATCAAGACATTAATCCCAAGAAGGGGAGATACATGCCTAGAATGGGTAGGTCTAGAAATGTCTAAGGTATACAGGTTGATTCTAGGTTTGAGAACCTAGAAAGGGAAAATCAAGCCTTAAGGGTAAAACTTGATAGATTAGAGAAAATTCTAGATAGATTCACTATTGGATCTGAGGGTTTAGGTATAGTGTTGGGTAGTCAAAACCCCGACAATGATAGATCGGGTCTAGGATACCGATCTAAGTTCTCCAATGCTATGAAGAAGTCATATGCAAGGGTGTCATATGACTATGGCAAGGGGAAGACCAAGAATGGCAAGGTAAAACCATTGAAAGGGGAAAAGAAGAACTTAACCAAGAACAAGGTGTCTAAGGTTAAGAAGGTTAAGTTTGTAGGTTAAGAATCACCGGAGGTATACCAGTGTGGTCTTGTGTTTGTGGAAGAGTCACCTAGGGAGGTGGCTAAGGCTAAGAGCTTAAGGGGGAGCTCTAGGAGCCAAGTTGGGACCCATGGTCAATGGGTCTCGAAAGGATTTCTCTCGAAAGTCTAGATGGACCATGGAGTGTGCCAAAGGATTTGAAGACAGATTTGAGTCTCAATCCTAGGAACTTGATGCATTAGATTTGAGTATCATGCATAAAATATGACATTGTGGGTCATATAGCATGGAAGTTGGTTTTTGATGTGTAGATGTCATATAAACCAATGTTAGGGATACATTGTGGTTTGGTATGGGCAGAGACATCAAGAGGAGGTCAAAACTAGGACTTTAGGTCAAGGTTCAATTGAACCATTTAGATAGTTTTGGGTTTTGTGTCAATCTTGGGATTGGTGATAGATACATTTTCGAATGTATTTTTCTCAGTAGACATGGGTGCTACAAATCTCTCCACAAAATTTAGAAATTTTTGAAGATTTGTGGAATTTCTGATGTATTTCTGAAATTGAGTTAGAAATGCTGAAAAAATAGTGTATCAGTCGACTGCCCCCTGGGGCAGTCCACTAAACTCTCTGTGGGTTTATGGTTTGAAGGCGCCAGTAGACTGCGACAGTTACCAGTCGACTGGCGCCTTCAAACCATAAACCCACAGAGAGTTCAGTCGACTGGTAACTGTCGCAGTCGACTGATCTAGGCTGAAATTATTTTTCAGCAATCAAAAATTGTCGTAATGATGTAAAATAAGTGTATAATCTTATGAGGGGTTAATACACTTTGTTTATAATTATTAGAGGTTAAAGGGTCTAATAAGAGAAAAATTGTTGGAGTCCTTTTGATATGTGGCAAAGGGGGAGAAGTGTTGGGTGAAAGTGGGAAACCAAACACGTTTTTGCAAGAAATCCTAGGTTAAGGGGGAGCTTAGGTAAAGGGGGAGCATTGTTGCTCATTTGGTGGCAAAAGGGGAACCTTGAAGAGGTTCTTAAAAGCCTTTGTATGTCCAATGTAGGGGGAGCCTTGGAGAGATTTTAAAAAGCCCGGTTGGTAAAAATCCTAACTCTTGGGGAGGTTAAGTGTGGGGATGCCTTGTGATAGGATCCATGCATGTTTGTATTGCATACGCATTGGTGGTATAAGTCCAAGGTGAAGCCTTGACAACGTACGCCCAAATTGATATTATCATTGTATTTGCTATTTGTTTTCCCTAACTTAAACGTATTGTCAAACATCAAAAAGGGGGAGATTGTTGGAGCAATCTATAGTCTGGAGTGACCATGTGTTTTGATGTTTGGGCAAAGAGTTTAAGTTAGGTTCACCCTTGTATCTAATATGTGTATTTGAGTGTGCAGATTTGCAGGATACACATAGACTTAGTTGGATGCCTTCGGGTCCGGTGAAGAATGGCATGGGGAGACGAGTCGTGGGCTTGCATGCATCTGAGGGACCATGGATAAAGCAAAAACGATAAGACGAGGGAAGCACACTTCGAGGCATACGTGAAGGATGGCATGGGAGATGAGCCGTGGGCTTGCATGCATTCGAGGGCGAGAGTCAAAGTCGAAGAAGACTTGAAGGCAATAGGTCAAGGCTACTGGAAGTAGGAATGATGAGTCGAGGGAAGCACACTTTGAGGCATACGCGAAGGATGACATGGGGAGACGAGCCGTGGGCTTGCATGCATCCGAGGGACGAGAGCTGAAGTCCAAGAAGGCTTGAAGGCAACAGGTCGAGGCTGTTGAATGAAGAGTCAGCTAAGTCGTGAGGATTCAAGTGCTGAGAGAATTGTATTCGGAAAAGAAAATCCTAGGGTTCGAGTGCTGAGAGAATTGTACTCAGGAAGGGAAACCTTAGGTAGCAGTCAACTGATGCTTGGATCAGTCGACTGATGAAGTGCACAGAAAGATCAGTCGACTGATCCTAGGGGCAGTCGACTGATGGCGGCAGGAATTCAAACGTTGGGCTGTAACATTCGAATCCAAGTTGGACCAGTCGACTGGTGCTTGGACCAGTCGACTGGTAACGACTCTTTTTAGCTATAAGCTCTATTAGAGCTCGGTTTGGCTGGGAAAGGGTTGACGAAATAAGCTTGGTTAGGGCTTATTAGTAGTCTCCTAGTGCTCAGGTGTTGTCAAGGGATTGTGGCGAGGTTTCTCCACTCACAAGGAGCGACAACAGCTAGTCGGAAGTCTTCTGGGGACTCATCCACTGACGGATCGGAATCGTCCACCTTACGGACAACCATGAAGTAGGAGTCTTATCTCCGAACCACGTAAATCGATTTGTGTTAGCGTTTGTTTATTTGTGTTAGCGTTTGTTTATTTGTGTTATTAGTATTTCCGCTTGCGCACGCTAACATTGTAGGAAGAAAATCGCAATCGAAGTGGGTGATCAACTATTCACCCCCCCCCTCAAGCCGTACGACAAGGTCCTGACATGACTGACATGATACAAGCAGTGAGAACTCTGTAAAACAAGTAATCATAAACTATAAGGGATAAGGATTTGAAATCAGTCACAATCAGAGTCCTCTCTACCCTAATGAAATACATATGGATCATATCTAATGTGATGTGTGAGTAGGGTTCGCCAAATGGCAGCTCCTTCTGGGGAAGCATAGAAAAGGGCATGTAGAAGCCCTGAGTCCTAAATGATCGATCATGAGAGTGGGGAAGAACATTAAGTTTCTCCCTGCTACTCTCGTGGAATAGGTCACGTCATTAACCCTAATCAAATTGTTATAGAATTGGGAGCATAGGGTTAGGTTGTATGACCGACTACAAAATAAGAGTTGGTTCAGCTAATAGTAATAAAAAATTTCCACAAGTTCAAAGCAATAACTATGGAAATAAGAGTGATTTAGGCATCTAGTTTTCAAAGATACAAATGTATGCTCTAGATACCTAAGCCGAAGACGTTCAGTGGAGAACTTATAATCAGAAGAGGGAGCATCTACTCCGCTCATGGATGGTGGATTTAAAATCCATTTTTCCTAAATAATATCAATCATGGCACAATCAAGGTTTTACATGGATATAATCACACAAATCATCAATACCAAGCGTAGATACTAAAAATGAATAGATATTATACCTAGGAGGCATGGTAGAAGGAGGTTGAGTTGAGTTTTTGGCACGAGTGGTTGTGGAGGCGCCTTCGGTGATGGCAGGAGGAAGATGAGAAGGGTTTCGACGAAAAAATGAGTGTTCTATTTGTTTTCTGCTTTTTTGCGAGCTGAGGTGTCTCAGTTATTAAGTGATGCGCCTTAGTTCAAAAGTGAGTCACCTCAGTTTGTTCTTGAGGCATATTACTTTGATTTAGGTGGGATATCTACTGCCGTGCATGGGTGGCTTCTTTGACTTTGGCCGAGGCGCCTCAGGTTTTGTATGCGAGGTACCTTAGATTAGCCAAGGCACCTGCCTTAATTTGTCTAAGAATTTGGCTTTGTTTAGATTAAAATTTAATTAGAATTAAGGTTAAAAAAATAATTAATTAAGTTACGGTTTAAAAAAATTGATTAAGTTAAAAATTGAATTTAAAACTTTAGAATAAGTTAATGTTTAATTAAGTTAAGAAAAGGTTTTAATTAAGTTAAGGCTTAATTAAGTTAAAAAATTTAATTAAGTTAGATTAGAAATTGAGTGAAATTTTAATTAAGTTAAAGTTTAATTAGAGTGAAAGGTAAAATTTTAATTAAAGTTGAAGTTTTTGTTAAGATAAAATTTTAAATAAAGTTAAAGTTTTAATTAAGATAAAATTTTAATTAAAGTTTTGATTTGGGAAACTTACCCTTAAATCCCTAATCAGAAATATAACTACTCTTTCAGTCCCCATGTCAGAGAAAAACCAATCTCACTGCCTGACAACCCCTGTGCATTTGGTTAAACTCTCTCTTATATGAATTTACCTAATTGCCCTCCCATTACTTTCAAACTCTCTCCCCTTCGAATCTTCTTCCCGGACTTGGAGCTGCGTCGAAGGTAAAAATCGATGACCGCCGAAATCATTTCCGACGAGTGTTGAAGGCAAAAATCAGAGAGGTGACAGTATCCGACTTTCACCTTCAAGTGGAGAGCTTAAAGCTTCGATTCGAAGTATCTTTCACCTTCAACCAAGTGAAGATCTGCCTTTCACCTTCAATAAAAGAATCATCGATGAACGCCAAGTTTGAAGAAGTAAAAATGTGATAATTGCAACAACCAGAGGACTGCTAACGTGAAGAAGTGGTCTACGTTGTATTTCAAAGGCAGAAACAGAGTTATTCAAGTAGAAGACCTGTTATATTTTTGTATCATAAATTTTGACCTATTTATTAATCTTGTTTGTAGAATGAAATTAAGATTATTGTTTATATATATTTCTATAAAATGGTGTGCCAAATCGAAGTTTTAATTAATGAGTATTGTTGATTTAGTTAGGTTGAATAAAATTAGATTTTGATTTTGTTAAGAGTATTGTTGATTTTGTTAGGTTGAATAAAATTAATGAGTTTGTATTACCTCTTCTTTAATTCAAGTAATGAATGAGATATATGCATATTTTGTAGTAATTATCAATAAACTAAGTAATGTATTCAATTTAAGCACTTTTATACTCAAAATTTTAGGATTTGTACTTTAGGGTATGAATGAGTAAATTGTTCTATTTGTTGTGGTGTCGATTTTGCTAGCTTGAACAAAATTAGTTTTGGTGTTAGAATTACAACTTTATGATTGTGTTTGTATTTTATCTTCAGTTGATCAATTAAAAGAGATAACTTACTTTTGTGCATTAATTATTGATAAATTGAATAATAAACTCAATGTAAGTGCTAAAATAAGCTCTAATTTTTTACGATTTCTATTTTATGGTACACATTATCTAATGTATATCTATGTGTCAACTTGATATCCCGTATTTATGACTTGTGAGATCAAGTCATCAATTCACCTACATGCTAGTTTCAAGGTATTAATATCGTCCTTGAATATTAATACTTGACTAGGAATAATTAAGAGTAGTGTTCTCTACATCATCTCACTATCAATTCAACCAATTAATATAATATAGATAAGAACTTACATCCCAAGGACATTATTAGGGGTGTCAAAAATCAACATGACCCGACGACCCAACCCAAATCCACCCGAAAAAAATCGGGTTTGGGTTGAAAATTTTTGCGTTCGGGTTGGGTTCGGGTTGAAGGAATTCGGGTTGAAAATTCTCGGGTCGGGTTCGGGTTGAGCCGAATTTAATGTTTAGTGAATTTTTTGGGGTTAAATCAAATTTTATTTTGAAAATTAAGATATTTTTATGTATATTAATATCAATATTAGTATGATCATGATAGAGTATTGAGATAAAAGTGAAGAATTATAGGAAAAATAGCGAAAAAAGTCATTTTGAATCAATATTTTCGGGTTATTCGGGTCGGGTTTGGGTTGGTCGGGTTGGTCGGGTTCGGGTTCGGGTTTGGGCGTTTTGGGTTGAAATCGGGTTCGGGTCAGGTTCGGGTTGGGAGTTAAATTTTTTTTCCAACCCGACCCGAACTCGACCCGACCCACCCGAATTGACACCCCTAGACATTATTATACTTGGGCACAATCATGAAATAAATATAACAATAAAACTTTACCTTTATTAAATAGAATATGATACAAATGTTCCCTAGACAATCATCTCATAATTGGCTCTAGGGCTAACACTAACAATCTCCCACTAGCACTAGTATTAATCACTGAAATATTAAATTCCCAGTCACCTAGTGTGGCCATCATGCTTTCTCTGTGCCAAAGTCTTGGTCAAAGGATCCGCGATGTTAGTGTCTGTCGGTACTATGCATATCCTCACATCTCCTCTATTGATGATCTCTCAAATGAGATTAAAGCGCCGTTGTATATGCTTGGACCATTGATGAGAGCGAGGTTCCTTAGCCTGTGCAATAGCCCTATTGTTATCACAATAGAGGTATATTGAATCCACTATGCTAGGAACCACACCAAACTCTGTAATAAACTTCTAAATCCAAACAACTGCCTTTGTTGCATCAGACGTAGCAATATACTCGACTTCTGTTATAGAATCTGTGACTATGTCCTACTTCGAACTCTTCCACCTCACTGCTCTATCATTCAAACAACATACATACCCTGACTGCAATATGGAATCATCCCTGTTAGTTTGGAAGCTACATCACTGTAACCCTTTGTTAGTGCCCAGGTAAGTTTTGATGTGATCAACCAGGTTAAGTTAGGTCCTGATATGTTTAATCCCTCTGCTAAGTGTGCAGGAGCTTAGGTACGGAGGAAGTCGAGTGTAAGACGTAGCAGACAAGAAGGATTGTGCGGGAAAGTGAGCCAACGGGCTCGATACAATCCGAGGGAGGCGGAAGCTGCGGAAGAGTACGCCGGTGGAGCGAGAAGAACTCGCGCGTTGTCCAAGGGACGAGAAGCCGGGAGGAAGGACGTTCGAGGGGCGAAAGGCCGGAGTCGGGTTCGGGTGAGTCTAACTCCGGTTAGTCGGAAATCACTCAAAAGATGAAGAACCAAAAGGCTAGTCGCCCGAAAAAGAAAGATTAAATTGTTGCTAAGAGGAATTGAACCCAAGACCTCGAGAGCAGAGGCGGCCAAGCTTACCTGTTGAGATAAAGGTCAGAGACAATTTATTCTTGCCAATATTATAACTTGGAGATTACAATAGCAATTTCGAGAAGAAGATAAAAATTCCATTATCTCATAAAGGATAAAGCCTTATCCTTTAATCAGATCCAATGGATGCAGGTTAATCCCATTCAAGATCAACCATTCAGATTACATCCATGGATCAACGACCAAGAGAAAATTCCTCAACAATCAACAATCCAGATTTATTCTCTTAGGCTATAAATAGGCTTAGAGATTTAACCTTTTAACTCGATCGATGTAATTGTAACCTCTCTAAGTCTTCAGTGCTACAACTGTAAAGGCTTCTCCGCCTGAAGGAGTTCTGCTTGAGCGTTAACCGCCTTGGAAGCAACGTTTCAGTTGCAACCAAGTTTTTTTTAGACGAGTGCTATCTCCATTATTTTTCATAACCGTCTATTCACCCCCTCTAGCCGGTCCACCCCATCCAACAAGTGGTATCAGAGCCTAGTTCGCCGCATAAGGACTAACCGCCAATTGCAGCACCATCTACAAAAATGGTCGGACCCGTCATCTACCCGCCGAAATTCGAGGGGGAGTTCGCTGAATGGAAGCGCAAGATGGAGGTATTCTTCACTACAAAATTTGAATTGTTTATAATAATGCAATCTGGTTTTGCAGCTCCCGGAGAAAAGGATTTAACCAAATGGAGCAAGAAGGAACAAGCTGATTTTGTGACGAATGGAAAAGCAGTTTTCCACCTGCTTTCTGTACTCCCAGCACAAGAAGTCAACTGAATCGGCACATACGCATCCGCGAAAGAACTCTGGGAAAAATTCCTAGAGTTACACGAAGGAACTTCCGAAGCCAAGCTCGCCAAAAGGGACATTCTTCGGAACCAGCTGACCAACCTCCGCATGGAAGAAGGTCAAACAGTAGCGCATTTACACTCAAAAATAAAAGTTTTGTTAACGGTGTTGGGACCGGGTGCATGTTGACAAGGATACGGGTTCGTAAATTTTAAAATATTTACGTGCAGCGGAAGAATTAGCATAAATAATTTCTCAAATTATTTTTAACCACGTATCTAGCATGCGACCTTATGATGTGTGGACATGATTATAAATTAAAACTTTGCGGAAAAGTAAACTAATTTACTTAGTACCTCGCGTAACTCGAAGTAAGGGACGAGATCCAACCGTAGCGTCCCTTGGAAGCTCCGCCTCTATTCGCGTCCACGCCGAGTTCTCTTCGGGATGACTTCACAAAGTCACGAGTTTTGTGCCGACGAAAACTACTAGATTCTCTAAAGGCACAACTAGAAGATCAATAGAGAAGAAAGGAAACTAACCACCAAGTTAACAGAATCAAAATTCCGGGTAAGGAAGGAAGGAGTCGCGATCCGCTTCTTCTTCTTCTTTGGCTCGAACTTGGTGGAGGAAGCTCACGGGCACCCTAGGTGCTTGCGCCGGCCCTAAGGGAAGCAAAGGGCGCCGGCCCTAAAATGAACAAGGGGCGCCGGCCCTGAGGGGGAAGGAGAGGGAGAGGAAGAGAATAAGAGAGAGAGGGAGAGAGTTAATCTCTTGATTACTCTATTGAGGAATTCAAGCCTAGCCTTGGTTCCTTTATATAGTAGCCTCTCCCTTGCCATGTCTCCCCTTTAACGGAATTAACGGAATAAATTTTCATAAGAAATTTATCTTATAAATTTTCTTATTAATTATTCCGTTATGCCAAGTTTTATTATAACTAATTTTATAATAAAACAAATACATCTCTCTTTTTAATTATGGAATAAATTTTCATAAAATTTATTATTTAAATTTTCTCATCATGGAAAAATCAATTCATAATTGATTTTATAAAAATAAAAATAAACCATTTAAAGTTTATTTTAATCTCCATAAAAAGAATAAATTTATTATATAAATTTTTCTTTATCATGGAAAAATCAATTCATAATTGATTTTATAAAATAAAATAAAACAATCCATGGTTCATTTTAATTTCCATAAAAAGAATAAATTTATTATATAAAATTTTCTTATCATGGAAAAATCAATTCATAATTGATTTTATAAAATAAAAATAAACCATTTAAAGTTTATATTAATTTCCATGAAAACAAATTTATTTATCCATAATTTTTATAAAACAAATCGCGCTTGATTTATTTTATAATTTAAACCAAATTAATTGGTTTTCTCTCCTTGTGGTGGCCGGCCAAACCAAAGAGGATGGGCACCCTCTTTGGCCGGCCACATCAAGCCAAAACCCTCGCGAATTAAACTCATTTAATTCGCCCAATAAGCCTTCAAAAGACTTAGCCATTTTAAGCTTCCGTTGCGCCTCTGATTAATTCAGATTCGACTTATTTCTCTTGATTGGAAAATCTAATTTTCAACTCGTTTTAAATCCCTCGGATTACTCGTAGTGCGTGTGACTAAATAGGCTTTCAATTTATGTTGGCCGTCTATAATCAACCAATTATAGAACGATCATGAGTGGCACCTAGTAGTACATCATGACCCCCAATTAATCGAAAGATCAATGGTTGACCTCAGAAATAATTCTGAAACCCTTCAGCAGCTCTAATGAATCGTGCCCCATTCCCTTCACCATCTTATACCCACTTGGTTCAGGACATGGTCTGTGTGTGTCAGTCCTCACTGGGCTGACTACGTCACACCTAGCCCAAGTAGTGTCTTTCTCGTCCTTTGGATTTCTAATTACTCTCATGTATTTAAGAGACTCATACTCTAAACATGATATGCTCTGGCCAGAGGCTTTGAGTAACAATCCGGCGATAGGCCTGAGTATACATCTCCTCGCAAGAAGTGGTGAATCCTTTGTAGGCTGTTCAAACATCTTCGGGCACTTCGGCTTATACCCAACCATCCCGGGTCCACACCTCCTTGGAGATGCTTGCTTAAGATGTTAAAGTATAAGTCTCCATGACCAAGATGACTTGAACACCGCAAGTCAAAGGAACATCGCACTTAAGCTGCAGTAATAACTTTCATTGACATATCCATATGTAGATTACCATATGAAGTTTTACAGTCAGTCACTCCAATAAACTAGTTCCCTTAACTAGCATCCATGTTTATCTCCGGACATCCCAATGTCACCAGCCAGTGAGAATCAGCTGATTAGAGAATAACCCATGCTAGTCTTAACAGAATTGATAGTGTCCGTATTTATCAATTCATCGACTAGGGATATTTTCAATACTTCACAATTGCACATGTAGAGATAATCACTAGTTATGATTCCATCACAAATTCTCTAATGCTGTGAATTGTATTGCGGACATTCAGTAAATGAGTTTAAGATCCCAATCAAATACACAAACATGTATACTCAAATAGTGAATTTTCATTTATTGAAACAAATGTTTACAATCATAAGGCGATTGCCTTAGGACACTTCTCTCATATTACTAACAAACGGAACTGACGAATCTCGGGGAAGAGGTAAGTAACCGAGATTCACTGAGGTATGCGCTTAATTCGTTTCCGAGAAATTCCGATTGGACGTCTTTTGTTGATTCTTTTTTTATTGCTAAAGATCTCAAGACAACTTCGCTCGAGAATTTATTTTCAACATTTGAACTTCACGAATCGAGAATTGTAGGAAATCGAAAGACGAATGGTGTAGCCCTGAACGTGAAAACAACAGTACCAAGATCGATATCCTCGGATGATGATGAAGAAGAAGAAAAACGATACTTGGTAGGGAAATTTGAAAAATTTGTTAAATCTAATCAATTTTCAAAGTTTCGGGGAAAGAAGAAATCTCCGAAGAGACGAACGGTAAAGTGCTACAATTGTGACGAAGAGAGTCACATTAAAGACAATTGTCCCAAATTAAAGAACAAGAAGAAGGAAAATCAGCTGAAAAAAAGAAAGCGCTGAAAGCGACATGGGATGACACGTCTTCTGACGAGTCAGAAATCGAGGAGTATGCTGGACTTGCCTTGATGGTGAGTCATCAAGAGGAGGACGACGAAGAGAGCTCATCGGAGATGAGTATCAATGAAGGGGGAGAGTCATCTGACGAAAGCAGCGGCGACGAGGAACCACTAAGCAGCAAATACGACGACATGGTAAGTGAGGTATGTAAATTACCTCCCAACAAACTTTTTTTTGTTTTAAAATCTGTTTTGAATAGTTTATGCAAAAAGAGGAAAAAGATATTGAGGTTAAAAAAGGAGTTATCTACATCATGTCCATTAAGTATGTTCGATAACTTAAAAAATAAAAATGAAAATCTAAAAAATTTAGTTAAGAAATTGAAATTTGATATTACATGTCTGCGATAGAAAAAGAATCATTATCCTGAGGGGCTGAACTGGTATCTTAAGAATCACAAGGGCCAACTTAGGAAAATACCAAGAAATTATGTGCCCCCTAAATTTTTAACTAACCCGGTTGATAGTAACCTATTTTGGATTCCTAAATCTGTCTTAAATTAATTTTTGTTGCAGTTATTGACTAACAATTTTTATTGTGTCATTTTTTTAAATGCAGTACAATTTTTTGTTACTTAAGGAAAGTTAGCTATACACTTGAAACTTTTTGAAAATTTTCGAACACTATTCGAATTTTTATGATTTTTTAGATGAAGCCATATTTTTAAATTTTAAGGAAAAAGAGTTTGACTAGATCCGATTTTTTTGATCTATAAATCAAATGTTGACTTTGTCAAAATTATTTCCGAATTTTTTAAGTCCATTTAGAATTAAAAAAAATAATGAAATTATATTTTCTTTAATTTGAAAAATTCTTGAAAATGTTATTTTTGAAAACTAATTTTTTTAAGCTTTAGTTAAACACTTCAATTTTTTCAATATGCTAACTTTTCGTCCCCGGTTTATTAGTCCCCGATTTTTGCTGTGATCAAAGGGGGAGAGCAGGCTAGTGTACAGGGGGAGATTGTAGATTTGCATTGAAACATCTTTTTCATGCTCAACCTGTTTATTTAATTTTATTATTTTTTACTTATTTGGTTTAACCCTAACTGAACCTGGGTTGATGCACATCAAAAAAGGGGAGATTGTTGGTGCCCCGGTAAGTTTTGATGTGATCAACCAGATTAAGTTAGGTCCTGATATGTTTAATCCCTCTGCTAAGTGTGCAAGAGCTTAGGTACGGAGGAAGTCGAGCGTAAGACGTAGCGGACGAGAAGGATTGTGCGGGAAAGTGAGCTGACGGGTTTGGTACAATCCGAGGGAGGCGGAAGCTGCGGAAGAGTACGCCGGTGGAGCGAGAAAGACTCGCGCGGTGTCCAAGGGACGAGAAGCCGGGAGGAAGGACGTTCGAGGGGCGAAAGGCCGGAGTTGGGTTCGGGTGAGCCTAACTCCGGTTGGCCGGAAATCACCTAGAAGACGAAGAACCAAAAGGCTAGTCGTCCAAAAAAGAAAGATTAAATTGTTTCTAAGAGGAATTGAACCCAAGACCTCGAGAGCAGAGGCAGCCAAGCTTACCAATTGGGATAAAGGTCGGAGACAGTTTATTTTTGCCGATATTATTACTTGGAGATTAAAATAGCAATCTCGAGAAGAAGATAAAAATTCCTTTATCTCATAAAGGATAAAGCCTTATCCTTTAATCAGATCCAATGGATGCAGGTTAATCCCATCCATGATCAACCATTCAGATTACATCCATGGATCAACGACCAAGAGAAAATTCCTCAATAATCAACAATCCAGATTTATTCTCTTAGGCTATAAATAGGCTTAGAGATTTAACCTTTTAACTCAATCGATTTAATTGTAACCTCTCTAAGTCTTCAGTGCTACAACTGTAAAGGTTTCTCCGCCTGAAGGAGTTCTGCTTGAGCGTTAACCGCCTTGGAAGCAATGTTTCAGTTGCAATCAAGTTTTTTTTAGACGAATGCTATCTCTATTATTTTTCATAACCGTCTATTCACCCCCCCTCTAGCCGGTCCACCCCATCCAACACCCTTTACTATAAGCTTGCATCACCTCCAAATATCAAGAAATATTCTTTCATCCTTCATGAGTACTCAGTAATATTCTTGACAACTGTCTAGTGATTTTCTCCTTGATCTGATTGATATCTACTCGTCATGCTCAACACATACAAGAAATTTGGGCGAATACATAACATAGCATACATGATAGACCCTATAGTAGATGCATAAGGGATCTGATCCATGCAGTCTCTCTCCTCCTTAGAAGAGGGGCATTGAGTCTTCGAAAGACTCACACCATGTGACATCGGTAGAAATCCCTTCTTGGAATTTTGCATGGCAAAACGATGTAATACCTTGTCAACGTATGTACTCTGACTTAAGCCAAGTAATCTTTTAGATCTATCTCTATAGATCTTGATGCCTAGAATGTAGGCAGCTTCACTAAGTCCTTCATTGAGAAATAATTCCCAAATCATGTTTTCACATACTGTAATGAAGAGATATCATTTCCAATAAGGAGTATGTCATCTACATACAAGATCAGGAAGATAATTGTGCTCCCACTAACCCTCTTGTAGACACAAGGTTTATCTTCATTCTTAATGAAACCAAACTCTTTGATTGCATCATCGAATCAAAGATTCCAACTTCAAGAAACTTGCTTTAATCCATAATTGACTTTTACAGCTTACATACCTTTTCAACATTTTTTGGATCAATAAAACTCTTAGGTTGTGTCACGTACACATCCTCGAGTAGATTTCCATTCAAGAATGCAATTTTGACATCCATCTACTAGATTTCATAATCATGGTAAGCTACGATGGCAAGCATGATCCGAATTGACTTAAGCATCGCAACTAGTGAAAATATGTCATCATAATCTATACTATGAATCTGTTTGAAGCTTTTAGCTACCAATCATCTTTTATAGATATGCATAAGACTCCCTATGTCAGTCTTTCTCTTAAAGACCCACTTACACTCAATGGGTTTGATCCTCTCAGGTAGATCAACCAAAGTCCATACTTGGTTAGTGTATATGAATTCCATTTCGGACCTCATGACCTCTATCCATTTCTCATAATCTAGTCTCATCACAGCTTCCTGATAGGATGTAGGCTCGTTCAACTCAACAAGCATAACATCTTCGTGGTCAGACAAGAGGAATGAATATCTCTCAGTATCTCTCAGGCTGACGACGTATTCTATCATATCTGCGAAGAGATTGGTCTACTTGAACAGGTTGTTGCTCCACAACTTCTTGTGCAACAAACTCATGATCCACAACGCTTTGTGGTACCTGCACAATTTCCATCAAGGCCTTAGTGTCATTCTCCGCATCTTGAGCATTTTCAAGATGAACTTTACTTCTACCGGTTCTTTTAGAAATGAACTCTCTTTCTAGAAAAATATCGTTCCTAACGACAAATACTTTGCCTTGTGTGGGATTGTTAAAGTAATATCCCTTTGTTTCCTTGGGATAACCTACAAAATGTCACTTATCTTATTGGGGGCCTGGCTTGTCTGAGACTTGACGTCGAACGTAAACCTCACAACCCCAAATCTTCATAAAAGACATCTTGAGACTATTTTCAGTCCATATCATATATGGTGTCTTTATGACAGTTTTTAATGGAACTCAGTTAAGTGTGAAAAGAGTCATCTCTAGAGCAAAACCTCAGAAGGAAGTAAGAAGATCTGTGTGACTCATCATTGATCGCACCATATCTAGTAGTGTACGATTCTTCCTCTCGGAAATATCATTCCACTGTGATGTTCCAGGTGGAGTGAGTTGGGATATGATCCCACACTTAGCTAGATGATCACGAAACTCTTAGCTAAGGTATTCACCACCTTGATCTGATCGAAGCATCTTAATACTCTTACTAAGTTGGTTTTGTACTTCACTAATGAATTCTTTGAACTTTTCAAAGGATTGCAACTTGTGTTTCATGAGATACACATAGTCGTATCTACTGACATCATCAATAAAAGTAATAAAGTATTGATAGCCTCCTCTAGTCGCTATATTGAAAGAGTCATAAACATCAGTATGTATGAGTCCTAACAAGTCAGTAGCTCTTTCGCCGTGCCCACTAAAAGGAGTCTTGATCATCTTGCCTAAAAGACAAGATTCACATAACTCATATGATTCAAAATCAGATGAGTCTAGAAGTTCATCTTTATGGAGCTGTGATATGTGACTCTCATTTATGTTACCCAAGCGAAAATGCCAGAGATATGTTTAGTTCAAATGATTCAGTTTGAACTGTTTGATATTTATGTTATAGATTGAGTTTTCTAAGTGGAGAACATAGAGTCCATTCATAAGTTGTGCACTACAATAGAACATTTAATGATATAAAACAACATTTGTCCTTTATTATAAATGAAAAATCTTTCTTGTCTAAACAGGAAACAGAGATTATGTTCTTAGTTAATGCAGGTATAAAATATCACTCCTCTAGTTCTAAGACAAGCCCAGTGGACAAAGATAAGGAATATATTCCTACAACTATAGCAACAACTCTTGCGCCATTGCCTACTCGTAGGTCCACTTCACCCTTTGTCAACGGTCTAGTTCTTCTGAGGTCCTGCACATTAGTACAAATGTGAGATGCGCAATCGGTATCTAATACCCATGAAGAAGAGATAAATAGATTGGCGTCTATAACATATATACCCGAGGCAGAAGTTTCACTTCTTTTCTTTTTAACTTTCTCTAGGTAGAATTTACATTTTCTCTTCCAATGCTCGATCTCACCATTGTGGAAGTAGGTTCCTTCCTTAGGCACCCTGTCTTTGGGTTTCACAGTAGTAGTCTTGGCCTTGCCTTTGGCTTGGGTCATACCCTTACCTTTAGACTTCTATTTGCCTTTGCCCTTTTGTAACATCAATACGATTCTAGACTTAGTCTTAGATTTGGCTAAACAATTCTCAACATACTAAGCATCTAAGGCAATGGCTTGTCAATTGCATTCATATTGTAATTCATGACAAATTGACTGTACCCTTCTGGTGACGATTGCAGAATAAGGTCAGTGACCAATTTTTGGCCCAGTGAAAATCCTAGTCTTACAAGGATCTTAGCATACCCAATCATTTTGAGTATGTGAGTTCCGACAAGAGTTCCTTCTTGCATCTTGCATGCAAATAGGGCATTGAACACGTCAAACCGCTCATGCCCAGCTTGCCCTTAATATAGTTACTTATGGTGCTCAATCATATCATGTGCATCCATGTTCGCATGTTGCTTTTGAAGCTCAGAGTTCATGGTGGCAAGCATTAGGCATGATATATCTAATGCATCATCTTGATAATTCTTATAAGCATCATTTTCGGCACAAGTAGTGGTAGTGGCGGGTGCTTTAGAAAAGGATTGCTCTAGGACGTATAGTTTTCGTTCTTGCTTGAGGGCGATGCTCAAGTTTTTGTATTAGTCTAGGAAATTTACTTTGTTGGCCTTGTCCTTCTGAAGGACGAATCACAAAGAGAGAGTATTCGACGTATTTAATGACATGGTGATCTACAATATTAAAATGCATAAATGAGTATCATATTTAAATCATTTAATTAGGACTTTAATTAAATGATACTCCCACTAAATTATAGAGTTTTTGGTAAGGGCTAGTCATGGATGTAGGCAACGACAATTTGCCCACACTACTAGCTCCAAACCCAAAAGTGATATTCATGTGGGATAAGATACACATCATACCTTACTTTGAGTTAGCTTTTGGCTAATCGCTCAAGATTTAGTATGATTAGGTAGACAATATTTACCAATTACATCTTATGCAATTCTTATGAACAAAAGGTTAAGATCCACATTATACATCATCTTGAGTTAGCTTTAGCTAATCGCGCAAGACAAAGTATAATTGTTCTTTAACCCAACCTTCCTAACTTTTGAGATATGCCTTTAAGTTCTCAATATAAATAAAAAGATATACCTTTATCTTGACGACGTGGACAGTCCGCCTTCCAGTGTCCAGTCTGCTTGCACGTGAAGCACTTGCCTTTCGGCTTCTTCACGCCAGCCCGAGGTCCCTGAGATCCTTCCGCTTTCTTTGCTCCACCTTGTTTCTTCTTCTTCTTGCCTTTTGGCATAGAAGTAGAAACCTTCTGAGCAACCAAAGCTTGAGCACTCTGATGAAAAAGCCCCTCTGCCACCTGGAGTTCTGTTAGAAGTTTCGCCAATGAATATGTACGCTTGTTCATATTGTAGTTCAGGCGAAACTGCTCAAAACTCCTAGGCAGAGACTGGAGAATGATATCGACCTGAATTTTCCCATCGATCTTCGCTCCAAGGACTTCCATCTCATTGAGATGTGTGATGGTAGCCCAATAACAAGTGTCATGAATGAGCCTTAAATTTTAATATTTATAAGTTGAAAACCCTTAGCTCACAAAATTAAATGTAGTATAGGGGTCTCAAGTCGTATTTTTCCAAGGACTAGTTAAGAGTGTTTAGTTCAAGCTTGAATCTTGTCGTTTGATGTTTTGGGTTATCAAATAAGATGGGGGTTTTTGTGAATATGAATGAAATAATAGTATGAAATAGAATGAACTCAGCTAAAGGATGAAATGAATTGGAAATTGCAAGAACTACACTTAACCTATTTGAAACCCAACTAAGCAATTCAGATTAAATTTCAAGGACTAAAATTGAATGCAGGGAATTTTAAGTAAGCTAAGAGTTTGACAAGCAAAAATTCATATTAAATGCAAGAAATTTGTCTAACAGCAGAATTATGAAATATAGATCGAAGATTACTTAAAAACAGAATTAAGCTAAGCTGAAGAATGCCTGATCAGTCAACAGACCGATCAGATACTTGCCTGATCAGTCGAACAGACCGATCAGTGGCTTATCTGATCGGTCGAACAGACCGATCAGTTTCTGAAAGTGAACTGATACAGAAGTAAACAACTACAGAAATGAATTCAGAAACAAATTTAAACAGCAGATCAAGTCCCTCCACCGAGAATTCCGTCTTGTCGTCACGCAAGAGTCGAGCTAGAGACCCTCTATCTCGAAAATCAAACAAGAAACCAATTCCCGCGATCAATCTGCATTAACTTGGGGTGCAAACTGAAATCCTCTCCCGATCTCTTCCTCCTTGGTACGTTGGATTGTGAATCGGCTCAGAATCCCTCAGAAGTTCTCAGAGAACCCCTCCGAATGCTCTGATGGTTCCGATCGATGAAGACAGCGATCAAGTAGGAATTGATCCAGGCAAAGCAGAGCTCTTAGTGAAACCCTCACCGGAGCTTGGCAGCGACGAAATTGGATCGCAAACTTCACGGGGAATTACTCTCTTTGATCTGAAATCTGGAAAGGAACTTGGATATGAAGTGGCCGCCGGAATCGGAGAAGAAAACTGATGCGAAAACGATGAACAGAGAAGGAACTCGCGACGACGAGCTCGGGCGGAGAAGTTTTCTGATTTAATTAACTGCAATTCAAAATGGACGACTGTGATCATCCTCGCCTCATCCAACGGTCGGATCTTCTCGGATTGAGTCCAAACTCTCCAGATCTCCCTCAATGGTCAGGATCTGCTCCTCCTCAGCTGGGATCGATCAGATCTACAATGGATGGCTCAGATCTCACTGCCTCTTGAATGGACGGCTTAGACCCTCTCGAGCTTGATCCAACGGTCGGATGGCTTCTGATTTGGACCAAACTTTCATATCTTGATCTGTGGCCGTGATTAACTCTATCTTGAACTCGGATTAATCAGAAGTTGGCAAATGACTCAGATCCTCCCGTTTCTTGATCGGACGACTCATATTAATCCAATGCTTGATCATCTTGATCCGGATTCAATTCTGACTCAAACTCGATCCAATCTGATCTAGGTTCATGATCATTCAAAGCCTACAAAATTAGATCAAATTTTAATATCACAATATCTCAAATATAGAAAGAATTGCATCCAAAAGCTAAAATAGCAATAATTCATGGAACCTAGTGTAAATACAAGATTAAGCATGTAAAAAGGGATCAAAACATGGATTTGATAGTCTAAATTGATTAATAAAATGATAATTATCAATGTGCCATTATTTTGATAACATGATCCCTCACGGGTGTTCCCTCAATCATGGTTGTCGTTATCAAGTTTCTCATTGCCTCTTGCCTAGCGGCCCGATTTTGATGTCCGAAGAGTTCCTTGAGATTAAACATCATATCATAAGCAGTGGAAAAATTCTGATGCTGATGTTGCAATGCATTTGACATAGAAGCTAAGATGTAACACTGCGCCATCTCATCTGCTTTAATCCACTTCTTATAGCGTTCCTTCTCCTCTTCATCAAACTTCTCGCTAGGTTTTTCAGGACAGAACTCGAAAAGTACAAACTTGTACTCCTTAGCAGTTAGGCCAATGTCCAGGTTCCGTTTCCAATCAATGTAATTACGGTCCGTAAGTTTATTTTCTTTAAGTATTACAACTAGTGGGTTGAAAACCATTTTGAAAATACCTGAGAATCACAATGATCATAAACTTTAGATTTCAAAAAATATTGATTCCTCAAACAATAAATTTTAAAATCAATCAACACCTCAAAACACCGAGAATATCGTATGCGACGATAGTGTGGACGTATACAAAATCTATATTTGTAAGAGGAGGTTTTACCCATTAATTTTATTATCTTGTCAACCTAACTTTTTGACAAATAAAATTAATAGTTGATTCCTCATCGGCCCTACAAATAATAGCAGTGACTGTGATGGGGATGATACTATTATTTGCATCTAAGTGTTTACTATTACACGATACTAAGGCAATTATCTAGGATTATGTGTCGTTCGATGGGAAAAATCACACACTCCTAAATAATTTTCTATAATCATGTCTGACCTAGTGATCCACAAAATAAGCTCATCCGATATGGAGGGAGGCACTCAGAGCCAACACGCAAGCTTGTTCGCATCACATGTCAAATTAGTAATGGAGGCCATGGGACTCCTAGAGTCCCTCTCCCACTTAGTTATTTATATTTGAGGAATTTTCACATGCAAGCACGACAAGCATATTAACTAAAAGCAATAAATAAGAAAAAAACTAATTTTTCCAACTATTATGACTTTTGTCTTCAATATGCCTCCAGTCGTATCGCCACCTCATCTCCACCTCCTATCACCATGCACAAGCTTTATGAAGGGGTTCTCCGAGCCGAGATAAAATGTTATTTAATTTACATCCATCGATCCTATACTCCACAAAGGAGTGTACATCAAATCTAGATCGAAAGTAAATCAAAAACGCGGCTAAACAAGTGTCGTATTTAATTACAAAAATCAAATACCAAATTTAGCTTCATCAACCCCGAGGATTCAAATAATATTACATGCATGCACAACCAATCACATACACACATATTTAGCCATAATAGTCGGATCTCATGTCTGCAACCAAAGAGTTAGCCCACGCACATCCTACTATTATCCGACAAAATAAAATACATGATAAAGTGCAAAAAATGTAACTGAATCCAAAACACACAAAACCAGAAACCATTGGCTCTGATACCAATTGTAGGGGTTCCCCATGGAGATTCTGGGTCGCGCATGGGAAACCTCTCCATATCCACGGATTAAAATTTTTCAATCCGAATGGAGACCTATTTCCCAAATGGCAGTCTCATCATCGTGCTAATCAATTCGAGCGACCGCTTGAACAAACGTTCTAGCGATCAATCTTGTCCAACCGATTAGCCGCGGAATAGACGAAGAGTGGATCGCCGGTTTTTGTATTTATCATCGGGGCCAAAGATTATGATCAACATAAAATGATGAACAATAATCAAACAAGACAAGACTAAAAGAAAGGAGCCAAAACAAAAGGTTATACCTCTCATTTACCTCGCAATCTTCTACTGTATGACCTCACCCTTCTTGGACGTCGTGTGGGCGACGATTTACCAAGAACCAAAGTCACCAAAGCCACCAACCAATCCCCTTCTCCTTTCCCCGAACACCCTAGCCCTAGGGTTGTCGCCGACCACCTCAAGGAAGAAGAAGAAGATGAAGTAGAAGAGAAGAGTTCTTCTCCTTCACTAAAACCCTATCCAACCTCCTCAAGGTCTTCCTATCCCACGACACCAAGCACACAAGGAAGACAAAGCCTCCTCCTCGATTCTTTCAAATCTGCGGCGCCAAGCTCCACAAGGAAGAAGAACTCTCTCCTCACCGCCGACCACCCTTCTTCTCCTCAAGTTGTCGCGCGCCACAAAAAGGAAGAGCGGATCTCCTCCTTATCCTTGTGATCGCCGGCCACCAAAGTATCTAGAAGAAGGAATGAAGAAGAAGAAGAGAAGAACTCCCTTCCACCCGCCGACGTGCCCTAGGAGAGAGAAGGGAGAGAGAGAGAGGAAGAGGGGAGAGGCTTAGAGTTGGATGATCAATTGGATTCCTTGGTCTCATGACTCCATGGGTATATATAGGACTATAATAGGGGCCATGAGGAGGAGTTGGGTCTTGACCACCTAATGGATCAAGGCCTGATCCATTAATGAAGATCTATTCCACTAAAAGATCCTCATTTATCTACCTCACCAACTCCCATATTTAAATATGGGATCTACCTATTATGAGTACTAGAATCTTCCGTGTAAGATATTCAATGTTCGTTAATTAATTAAATTACTGACAATTTAATTAATTAACATCTAATTCCTTGACTAGTACCACTCAACCTTATCATCATGTTGGACCAAATCCACCTGCAGGATTTAACATGATGAACCTTATGAGCTCCTCAAGGGGACACATCAATCCGACTCACCAGGACACGATTTCCTTCTATAATCAACGACACACTATGTAAATAATATTATTTCTCAACTTACCGGGTCTATTGATTTAACAAATAAATCTCGCCCATTGGTAAATCAAAGAAATAAATATTAAGTACAAGTGTTCGTTATTATATTGGGATTAAGAGCATGTACTCCGTAATAACTGAGGTCTGATTCAATTATAAAGTCAGTATAAATTGAATCACCTCTATGTTAATCCTGCTCAATACACACAAAGTGCACTAGTGTAATTCTATGGTCAAGATAAATCAACACCAAATTACACTACAACCATCCCGATGGTTTGTCCAAATCCATCTCAGTTGTGAGCCTTTACTTATACTCTACAAGGAATGATAACATGATCTTCTGTGTGACACCACACATCATGTTATCTTCAATATAAAGTATTAGACAATATACACATAAATATCTAATATAAATATGCAAACAGTGATCATGTGATTCTTTTTCAAAATGTAGATGTCTATATAAAAGCAAGACTTTTAGTATACATTCTAACTTCAATAGTGGGACATTATAATTTCCCACTCACACTCTACCAAGATAAAATGTATTATTTTGCTTTGGCAAACCCAACAACAAATGATCGAGGTAATAGTGAGTACTAAACTTTGGTAGGCATATCGAGCTGACTTAATTAAGATAAATTTATCATATAAACATGCATCACATACAAGTATCACATATAAGTAATAATTGTGACATGGTTATGACCCGTATACTATGATCCTCTCAAGCTAATGAGAAGATTGAATGGTTAACCTAGGGGTAACATCTTCTCCAAGTGCTTCCTTCGGTCATTATTTATCGTCGGTATCCTTCTTGTAATTTCATCCTCCAATGTACATTCCATACCTCGTTTTGTACATTACAAAATAAGAAAACTCGAGTTACATTCGAGTGTAAATTGATTTTAATACTAGAAGAATAGAGAGGAAGGCACGACACGTAGGCCGTATTACAAAATGGGCACACACACAACCACAATCATATTGGGGCTAAGAGCCATAACCATGCATCAAACACACACAATAAATCTAGGACATTAATTTTTATTATGATTATAAAAATTGCTTATGAGCCGAAACAATTTATCGAGTACAATCGGGCCATAGCATGCTTTCATATTGCGTATAATGATGCTATGGACCTTTAGTTTGATCAACATAAACTTTTATATTTTTACAAGTGCTTATACATTCATACAATCCATAATAAAAAATATAACCTACTTCTATATCACATATAAAAGTCTTCTAAACTTTGTACGATCTTTTGCAAGTGGCTCTGATACCACTGTATGGATCTCTATGCGAAAAATATTTAAAATCAGAGTTAAATCGAGATCCCTTAGAGCGATCCATGTGAAAGAAAACTCATACAAAGTTGGATCTATCTAACTAAGGGTTATACCTTTGTTGCGTGCCTTTCAGTTATCCCGCTCGTCCTCGGTTCGTCAAATCTCTTGCACGTTCTAGTGTCCATGTCTCTAGTAGTATCCACACGAACACGATCTACGCCTCAGAGAAGAACCACCTTAGTTGTGCTAGTAATTTGGGATGACTCACAAAACACCAAAACCTCAAGTAAGGGTTTCGGCCAAGAGGAAGAGAGAGGAGGAAGAAGAAGCATGACTACTAGTCTCATTATAAGAGACCCTTTTATAGTCATCCAAGTGAAGATAAACCTAGTGTGAATGCCAATAAAACTCAATAAATATCTTGATATTCAATTTGATTTTTGCATCTTCTCTTCATCTAATAAAGAGAATAACTCAATTTAATTTTTTTCATATTCTCTTCATCTAATGAAGAGAATAGTTCAATTTGATTTTTTTCATCTTCTCTTCCTCTAATAATAATATTCATTAACCTTTTAATGAATATTATTCATTCTCAAGTAGTTAAGTTAAATCTAAAGAGTCTAACACGGACTAGACTCAATCCCTTAACTCAATTGGATTCATTAGAATCTAACATAATTAATCCAATTTAGAATCATAATTTAAATAAACTAAATTCAATTTATCTCCGAGACATCGTGCCCTTTGTATGTGACCCAATAGGTTCTTGTAATGTTGGCAATGTATCTAAACCACTTTAGATACATAAATAATGAGCGACATCTAGCAATGCATCATTGCTACTCAAGTGACAAAAATATTGAGATCCAACATAACATTTCCGTGACTATTATAATGTATGACTTTGCCCTTCTATCTTCGATATCTAGATTGATTAATCAGGTATAGATCGTGTCATCCTCTAATCAATCTTTGTGTTTCTTGATCACCAAGTAAACTCACTCAAGCAAATGAGCACAATATCTTATATTGACTTATTTAAACATGACTATGCATTTAGTAGTCCTACTCGATCAAGGGGCTCATAGATATCACTTCTGTCATATGAGAGTGATATATACCATCTACATCACTCATATCTCTCCGCATAATTTATTGCATACCCAGTAATCACCTTTATAGCCCACCCTATTACGGGTGACGTTTAATGAAATCAATGTACACAACTTCTTATGTAGGGAACCGTAGTGACTTCAGGTCTAAAGAATATTCATACTAATAGTCGCATGAGAAAGTTATGGTACTCATATAATGATCCATAAAACTTTCTCATAACGGGTCAAATCAGTACATATTCTCTAATGTATACTCATGTGTCAATTGATATCCCATATCTATAACTTGTGAGATCAAGTCATCAATTGACCTACATACTAGTCTCAACGCATTAATATTGTCTTTGAATATTAATACTTGACTAAGAATAGTTAAGAATAGTATTCTCTGCATCATCTCACTATCAATTCAACCAATTGATATAATGTAGATCAGAACCCACCACCTAAGGGCATTATTATACTTATTCATTAGGCATAATCATAAAATAAATATAATAATCAAGCTTTGTCTTTATTAAATAGAATATGATATAAAATATTTCCTAGACAATCATCTCATTATTGGCTCTAGGGTTAACACTAACAGCTCGATCCAGCCATTTGTGTGTTGCTTCAATTGGCGGTTAGTCCTTCTGAAGTGTCCTAGCTCTAATACCAAGTGTTGGAATGCATCGGGCTGGCTAGAAGAGGGGTGAATAGCCCTGAAAAATACAATTGGATCTTTTTCTTTCTTTAACAAAGATAAAATTAGTTAAGCAAAATAGAAAAATAAATAAATCAATAACATAAAAATAAAGAGGCACCAAAATTTACTTGGTTGCAACTAGAATGGTTGCTAACCAAGGTTGTTTAAAAGCTCTACTCCAAATATCCCCTTTGTAGGTGGACAAGCCTCTTGCAAACTCTTGAAAGCTCTGAGAAGATTTAGGAAAACAATTACAGTTGTTGTACAATCAGTGAATAAAAAACTCTGAGCTAAGGGACTCTATTTATAGAGACTGAAATAGTTATCAAGATGCTGACGGACGCCTGATTCGGATCAACACTTATCCACATAGCAACGGTCGTAAAATGGCTAAAATCATTCTCGGGCGCCCGAGTGGAACACAAGCGCTTATATACTTGGAAACCCGGCTTGACTCGAGCGCCTATATATACGGGTGCATGAGTTGATTGGGTGCCCTGGATCAGCAGTCCCAGCTTCGTTCTAGTTAACCTTTGATTGACCAGTCTTGCACGCCCTTCTTGGACGAACCCAACTTCTGACCTTTTCCTCGAATAGATTTTCTCCCTGGTTTCTCATCCCTCAGACGTCACACATGCCCTTCTCGTCCATCGGTATACTCTTCCACAGACTTTGTGTTTCTCGAATGCATCGATCCTGTCGGATCCCTTCCTGTTGCATCCTTCTTGACCGTTGTGTCTTCCATTTGACTTTTTATACTCCTAAGCTCCTACATACTTAGATACAGGGATCAAACCAGCAGGACCTAACTTGACTCGGTTGACGACATCAAAACTATTCTAGAGTACTTACATATTTTCCCTACTGCACTAGTCACTGTTTGAGCTAATATCTCTCATGATTGACCTCCTCGATGTTGGTCCTGAAATAGATTGGCTGGGGCGTTTGCTGAGCGAATCATCTTTTGCCACTAAAAGATGGGATGGTTAATTAGTCATTGTCAACCAGTAAAATAATGATTGGAAGCCAATGAATTAACTAATAAACTATTTAAATAGGGGTTGATTTTACAACCAAGCAATGACCAATTAACTTGCCAAATAATGGCAGATTTTTAACTGGATTATACTTTTTTTTTATTTTCAATCGTTTTAGTGACCTATAATGTCATCCGATTGGTCCTCATGGGATGGACTGATAGTTAAGACGTGGATGTCGCTACATTAAGGTCAGGAAGAGTGATAAAGTCAATGTGGCCGCCTTCCTCATGTGCTAGCGCCATAACATCCGTCGTCGCCGACATTGATTCATAGAGATCCGGCCACATCCGGCCAAGATCCACCGCTATCGGTGCTGATCTGCAGAGATCCGGCCACATCCGGCCTAGATCCGCGGTGGCCGGTGCTGATCTACAGAAATCCTGCCACATCCGATAACCACTGTCGGCGTCGATTCACAGAGATCCAGCCACATCCATCCCAGATCCGCTGCTGCTGGTGCCAATCCACAGAGATCTGGCCACATCCGACCTAGATCCACCGCTGTCGACATCGATTCATAGAGATCCAACCACATCCAGCAACATCTGGCCCCTATCAGCCATTGTCGGTGTCGATCCATAGAGATCCTGCCACACTCAGCCCAGATTCGTTGTTGCCCGGGTGTCGATCCACAGAGATCCAGCCATATCCGCCACTGTCAGCGCCGATCCGCAGAGATCTGGCCACATCCGACCCCCTATCAACCACTACCAACGTTGATTCGCAGTGATTCGGCAACATCCGGCCCAGATCCGTCACTACCTGTGCCAATCCGTAGAGATCTAGCCATATCCAGCCCATATTCGTCGCTATCGATGTCGATCCGTAGAGATCCGGCCACATCCGACCCAAATTCGTCGCTATCGGTGCTGATCCGCAGAGATCCAGCCACATCTGCCCCAGATCCGCCACTGTCGGCACCGATCCGCACCGATCCGGCCACATCCGGCCCCTATCAACCACTACCAACGTTGATTCGCAGTGATTCGGCCAAATCCGGTCCGTTGCTACCGGTGCAATCCGTAGAGATCCGGTCATATCCAGCCCAGATCCGTCACTATCGATGTTGATCCGTAGAGATCCGGCCACATCCGGCTCAGATCCGTTGCTGTCGATGTCGATCCGTAAAGATCCGTCGCTGCCGACATCGATTCGTAGAGATCCAACTACATCTGGCCCCTATCAGTCACTGCCGGCGCTGATCCGCAGAGATCCGGCCACATTTGTCCCTGATCTGTCGCTGCCAATGCTGATCCGCAAAGATCCGGCGACATCCAGCCTAGTTCCGCCGCTGCCGATGGTGATCAGTAGAGATCCTGCCATATTCGACCTAGATCCACCACTGTCGACATCGATCCACAAAGATCCAACCACATCCCACCCAAATTCGTCGTTGCCGATGCCGATCCGTAGATATTCGACCACACCCGGCTCAGATCTGTCACTGCCGACCACCTTCGACAGAGATTTGGACACATCCAACCCATATCCATTATGCCGGCGACGATCCGACGCATGTCAGCCACATCCGGCATCGATATGGTCTAAATCAGCTACATCCAGCACTGATCCGATACNATGGTCTAAAATCAGCTACATCCAGCACTGATCCGATACAAATCGGCTATCCTCAGCACAGATCTGTCACTGTTGTTGCATTACAACTTTCGAGTCGTTGCTGTATTCTAGTCTTCGAGCCGCTATCATATTCCACCCTCTTAGCTGCGTTGCTATGTCTGGACTTTCAGTTCGCTCTTGCGAACTTGGTATGCATTTACATTCAGTATTTATTATTTATATACTAGATTATATTGTTGACTATCTGCTTCATGTACTCTGTCGAAACCTGACTTGAGCGTCGAAAGGTTAAAGACCAGGTAACTCGGTCTTCCTTTTAATACTCTCTTTGCCATGACGGAAGACATTTTAATACCTTCGATTTATTATGGGCTTTTCTTGAAAGTCCTATGATTTAGTCAACCTAAAAGATAATTCATCCTCCTCTTCCTCCTAATCACGATGACTAAGTCAACATCTATTATAATAGATCTACTATAATTCATCGGCGGCTCGTTTCTCAAATGGTCTCGGCACATGAACAACTACACTGCAGCGTAAAATTTTCCCTTCAATGATAAGATAATCCAAAAAATATTAACAGCTTAGATAAATCTTCATGTGTACGTATTGATATAATCTGATGATCAATACAAAATTTTGTATAAGATCCAATCGATCATCCAAGCATGGTAATAACAGGAGGAATTAAATTCACGACACTACGACAATGACCGCTTCCTTGTCTGCATCAAGCTGACGACCAGCCTATCCAGATCGGTGGTGGAGGTGCCACCTGGACCGACAGCATCCCTCGCCATCCCCTTCCACTCGGCCGCCCTGCGCTTCAATTCCTCATTCTCCATTACGGTCCGCACGCAGCGCTCCACCTCCTCCTGCGTCACCTCGCCGGAGATCTCGACTCCTATACGCCACGTGGCGCATAAGTACCGGCAGTTGGTCTGCTACTCGGCGAAAAAGGGCCAGCATACGACGGGCCTGCCTGCGACCACGCTCTCTAGCGTCGAGTTCCACCCGCAATGCGTCAGGAACGCCGCCGTCGCCGGGTGATCCAAAACCCTCTGCTGGTCGCACCACCCCACCACCGCGCCCCGATCCCCCACTTTCGCCGCCATCTCCTTCACTATCGCCGCCGCATCGCCATCCCTCAAAAGATCCGGCCGGACCGCCCACAGGAACCGGTGCCCGCTTCGCGCCAGGCCCCACGCGAACTCTTTCAGCTGCGACGTCGTGACCACCGTGATGCTGCCGAAGTTTACGTGGAGGACGGAGGCGTCGGGCTGGGCGTCCAGCCACTGGAGGCAATCCGCGTCCTCCTTCCAGAGGGAGGAGGAGACGGGGGAGGAGGGGAGCGGGCCGATGGCGTAGAGGTTGGGGTACTTGGAACGGATCGCAGCCAGCACCGGACCCTCGAGAGCGGCGAATGTGTTGAAGATGAGGCCTGCGCATCGTGGGGCGTCGACGGTGGCACAGCGGACAATAATATTGAGCATGACGTCATCAGGGTCCGTGGTGCGGACGAAGGTGGGGAAATCTCGCAGGCGGAGATTCTCCAGGCCGGGTATCCAATCGATGGGCGTGTCCAGATACCCGTTCGTCAAGAAGCTTTCGTCTGTGTTCATTAATTGCAAAATAAATTCTATTATTTTTTTTTGTTTTATTCTTACGGTCTATTTCTTTAATTCGGTTAAATTTTGTACCTTTGAGAGGCGTGTAGCCTCTGCTGACGAGGTCCGGATAGTGGAGGTAGCTCCAGCCGCCACAGGCGCTGTGCGTGAAGAAGAACAACACCGGCACGCCGAAGTCCTCGTCGACGGTGAACCCCATCCCTCCGTCGGAGACGATGCTCGTCACCGACGGCACGTCGGGCGCGCGCCCGAGGCGGGCCATGAGATCCCTGAAGGGGGCGAGGCACGTGGAGCGCACGGACAAGGCCGTCGTCGGGACGTCCTGCGACACGTTCTCCTTGTCCGGAGGCGGCGGAGGGAGGCCGTCGGGGATGGTCTCGACGCGGAAGGATGGGCCGGCGGCGGCGGCCCAGTCGCGGCCCCGGGACCGGGCCAGGCGGCGGGCGTTGTACTCGGTGAGGACGAAGGTGACGTGGAAGCCGCGAGCGAGGAGGAGGGTGGCCAGGCGCAGGAACGGGGTGATGTGGCCCTGCGCCGGAACAGGGACAAGCACGGCGTGGGGTTGGGGTTCGGGGGCAATCAATGAAACCATGGATTCCTCTCGCTACTGACGCGATGGCCTTGTGGTTCCGCAGTCAATACATTAATATAATAATATGTGGAGAATACGTGGACGTTCTTGCTTGACCTAACTGAACTGTCTCGATCCCGATATTTCAGAAGAAAAATGACAGGTACAGTAAACATGAAAGAGTGAAATGTAAAGTGACATTTTGTATGTAGTAATTTTTGACGATGAATTCATCGTGCTCCCAAAATATAATTTGATTCGAAATCTGTCTCGTTAATTGTACACTGCATAAACATCCTATTATTTTTTAATCGAATAAAAATAAAAGCACGTCATCAATGACCTCACATTTTTTACAATAGACTATTTAAAATAATATTTCTCTACAATTCATCGTCAAATAATATTTATTCGAAATAGATATAATGAAGTTTTTTAAATTTGTTTTGTTTGGTAAAATATTATTTTAATTAAATTATATAAAATTAATATGAGATAATAACATATTACCGACTATACATCATAATAAATACCTATTAACATGATAAAATAAAATTCATTTAAAATATAATACATGAAATTTTTTTATTTTTTTTATTAAAATATTATAAACTGGATTAATGATTAGGCCCAGAGTAATGATTAAGCCCTCGATAATTAAGAGATCTATCGTCAATTAATAGATTTAAAAAATTAAATATTTAAATTATTAAAAATGAGTAAATATGAGATAATAATCTTATTATAAAAGCTAAAGTAACTAGCCTCTCTGTACAACCACACGGGATCTTCTATTTCAAGATTCTCTCTGTTTCCATATCCTAATTCGTCGGCGATGATCGACGAGTCCTCCAATCGTCAATCGGACACCATCATGAGGCTTCGATCGTCGTCCCGAATCAAATGATATCCTGGAAGAACAGTGAATCGGTTGAGATCGTCGCAATTGCGATTTCATCGAATTCGATGGTGAATCGGGCGAAATCACAATTGCGACGATCCCCGACGGGTTCATCGTACCCCCTAGGATATAGTTTTGTTCGGGGCGGCGACCTTCGGCCGCCGGTGGTATCTGATCGACGATCGAAGGACTCGCCGACAATCGCCGACGAATTGGGACACGGTGACATAGAGAATCTCGGGATAGAGGATTTGTTCTCCTGTACAACCTACCTTGGTGGGATAATTTTTATTTAAAATATAATATTATTGAGTACTCTTTATTATTCTTTGCTCATTTAAATAGTTTAATTGGATCATCACTTTTATTTCAAATGCTATGGAGTACTCTGAATTTATTTTACTTATTTAAATATTATTTTAATTAAATCATCACTTTTCAATAAACAAAATAAAAATAATGACACTGCTATGAAAATTTACAATAAGCTATTAACAATTCCCTATTAACTACTACAACATAAATCATAAAATTAATTTCATGATTAATTTGAATAATTTATTTTAATTGGGCACTGTAATTGAAAAAGAAATTTCCATGTTAAATGATGGCTGGGGCAACATGATTTGCGAGACTGCGACTTGAGAGCATAAAATCTCCGCTAGAGAAGTGCGACAGAAGTGGCCATGATCTCGTCTTCAATAAATAAATAAATAAATCTATTAGATAATTAACCTGATAAAACGAATTGTCAGTCATGCAATAGGTTGTAGTAGTACGAATGGAAATACTAAACTAACCTGTAAAGCAGGGATCACAATTGGTCTTTTAAGGGATTTTTTGATATATGTCCGATAATAAAAATGATAATAAATTTTGATTAAAAAATTTATAAATTTAATAATAATTTAGTGGGAGTTAGATTATAAAATTAGAAGTATTATATCCATATTTTAATTTTGATTCTCGTATATCAAATATCATATACGTGAATAAAATAGATTTCATTTTCATTTTTACATTCTAAATCCGTTTATCAAGTGTCCCTTATAATCAAGTGTCCCCTTATAAGTAAGTTTAGGGCTTAAACAAGTCTTTTTAGCCATGCACGACAAAGAAAAAACAAGCTTACCAAGTTTGAATCTCTCGGAGAAATGATCAATAAAAGGTCAATAAACAAAAAAAAAAGGTTACAGCTCTACACTTAGGCCATCTCCAATAGATACACCATTATACTAAATATGGTATGAAAATCATACCATATCACTCCAATGGATACACCATTTTGCAACACCAAATTTAGTGTTGCAACAGTGCATCACCAAATTTGGTGTTGCACTGTTGCAACACCAAATTTGGTGATATTAATATTTTAATTATTTTAAAATTTTATTATACTATATAATGAGTAAATATAATATGTATTAGTACATATTATATTACTAATAAATATCATAAATAAAAATTAATTTATAATAAATATTTTTTTCATAAGTATTTAATAATATTAATTATTTATTATAAATATAAATTAAAAAAATATAATAACATATTTTAATTTTATTAAACATAGTTTATTTATAAACATATTTTAATTATAATTAAATTTATAAATTATATCACTAATTTAAAAAAATATAATAAAATAATTAAAATTTTGATATGCATAAATATAAATACATCATTTATTATATTTACATACAAAATAAAAATGACACTTGACACAAAATCAAAGACAAAGAAGCTCATATTGCCCTTCGAAATACGTTAATTGATCATATATGGAAATAATATAGTAATTCTGAATGTTAAATTTTCATAATATTGTATTTTCAATTCACTGTTATTGTCTGTGTTATATTAGTAATATATTTTATCTTAATTGTGTATGATTTTATAATATTTTTAAAATATATTTATGTCCGAATAATTTTGTAATAAATATTAAAAATAAAAATCATAATTTTTTATATATTAATTGGATGTAATTTTTTTAAAAAATATTAAATATAAATGAAATATTAATTTTAAATATAATAATTATATTCAAAATGATTACTAAATTAAAATTTAGGTCGATAATTAAATTATGAATAAATGGATAAGAAAAAATAGAATATTCTATGGAATATTCCTTTTGGTGTGATATATATGGTTACGTTTGGTAGGGGTAATGTAATCCGGTCTGTAATGTAATCAAGTTTGTAATGTAATGTAATGTAATCTTGATTACATTGTTATGTTTGGTAATGAGTTGTATGTAATCTTTGCTAACCATTACAAGTTAGATTCTTTTGTTTGGTGAGGGACAATCCATCCTGTAATGTAATCAAGATTGATGACTGACGACCGTCGCCGGGCAGCCGGTGACCATTGGCGGCGGCGGCGGTCACCGGCGATCGGCGGCGGTGGTCGCTGGCGGCCGGCCGGCGGCCTACCGGCGGTGGTCGCCGGCGGCCGACGGCCGGCCGGCGGTGGTGGTCGCCGGCGGCCGACGGCCGGCCGACGGTGGTGGTCGCCGACGACCAACAAAGGAATGTAATCCAGATTACGGAGGTTTTGGTTTGTAATCCAGATTACAAATCATCAACCTCTTTTGTAATCGAGATTACATTACATTACAATCTTAAAGTGATTCCAAACAAAGGAATCCAACTTGTAATGTAATCTCGATTACATTACAGAGTAGATTACACCCTACCAAACGTAGCCATAGTGTGAATGGGTTGGAGTTGAAATAGTATTTGATGTTAAAATTGCACTATTTTAGTGTGAAAATGATATCAAATTTGATGTGGATGGTTGGAGATGATCTTACTACAGTAAAAAAACAGTTAAAGTCGTCATCCGATAAACTTTCCCCTGCGATCCCATACATTTTGAAAGGAAACTAAACCATGAAGAATATTTTATTTTATCCCAGTGTCATAAGCATGAGAAAAATTAAATATCTAACGATATATTTTTATATTCATTGAAAATTGATTTCAAAATTTATTACAGAAAATACTTATATAAGTATCCAATCTATGGAATACAAACTCTAGACTTACCGCGATTATAGGGGTGGATTCATCTCTCATGAAATAAGTGCAATTTAAAAGACAAGGTTGTCAATCTGAGTTAGTATTCCGCATCATAATTGGTTCCTTATTTGTTGTATTCCCATGAACTATTCTTGTATCCCTGTTATTCAGATCCACTAATCACATTGTTTAATCCAAGTGAATTGTTTACGACGAAAGAAATCAAACGCCAGAAGGTTGCAACTAAACAAAAGAGATATTGAAGAAGAATAAATAAAGAAGTATCAGAAAAGGAAAGAAGTATTAAGAAAATAGCTCTAAAAGATTAACTTTGGAAGAACATTTGGCAGCAAGAGGTCCTCATATACTTAGGATATTATAATTAGATGTCTAACTGCTTAAGAAGTTAAGATAGCATTCAGTCACAAGAGATCCTCACATTTTAAACACAAATTCAGTAGCAACTATCCAAAATTAAATTGAGAAATTATTGCAGAAAATTAATGGCAAAATTTTCAAACTAATTATTAAAAATTACAAGACACTTACCAAATTCACTACTAATCCTCCTCCAGATCAAGTTTGTCCTCAAGGGAAGCTCTGTATAACTCTGAAGGCATCTTTTTTTTAGTCCAAGGCTTCCTCTGACCACCCTGAAGTCTCTGAACACCTAATTGTGAAAATTGGTCTTGTTGGATGTGAATGTGATGATGATCCTAGGTAAATCAAGCTGGATGACAGTTGGGCTCCTCAGAACGAAAACTGAAGACAGGTCACTCTCTATTTGCCAGTTATGCTGAAAGCTAAATGCTGAAATAGAATGTTTTGTACGTTGTTATGCCTGATATACCCTACATATTATCATCTGACAGACCTTATAAATTGACAGAATTGCTAACAATTAAATTGCATCCAAGGGGTTGCATGTTACATCAAGGTAGCGTGCATATGGCTCAAAGGGATAGGATCTCACACACATGTTAGAAAACGATAGCATCTTCAAGTTAATTAAACGAATAATTTAAAATCAATCCATTTCCAATATCGAAGAATCATCTAGTCAAATATCTGCCCGGAAACTGCAATTGAGATTAAAACAATGCATATGGCATCAAAGGGACCTAATCAATAATTTCACAAGCATTCCATGTCAAATCAGTTTGGTAAGCCTAGTCACGTTTGTGATCCCATCAGTTGAGCTACATCCAACTATTAGGCTGCCATGCATTAATGATAGACAAGTACAAAATGCTACTTATTAAGATATGCACTGGCATCTAAACTCATAAGTATCAAGGTTGTTATGCAAGTACATTTTCATCAGTGGTAAAGGTTAAAACTAAAAAATATACAAATATATATATATAAATAACATGGATGAAAATGAAAGATTTAATGGATTCATCTAACCCTTAGCCATGTTCTTAAATATATTCTAACTTCGGCGGTTCCATTATTAATGCAGATTTTCTTAAAATGTTTTTTCATCTGTTAACCAATGGAAATTGCTAGAAAAAAACACTAGTAATGCGTTATTTGTTGGAGGAATTTCCGAGATTTTACAATAAATTGAAATTACTAAAATAACTTCAACTTATCTCTGTTGAGTGGCCCGAGCTGCTTCTTTTGCAGTCAACAGTTTCCCGAGCGAAATTCCAGAGCTCCCGAGTTAGCTCCCGAGCTGAATCCAGAAGCTGCCGAGTGAGATCCCGAGCAGATTTCCCGAGTGGCCGAGTGAGCTCCGAGTGGCCGAGTGAGATCCCGAGCAGAATCTCTCGTCCCGAGCAGTTTTCCCGAGTGGCCGAGTGAGCTTCGAGTGGAATGGCCGAGTGAGCTCCCGAGCGAAATGGCCGAGTGAGCTCCCGACCCGAGTAGTGTCTCCCGAGCTCCCGAGCGGAATTCCCGAGTTGGAATTCCCGAGTGGAGTCTCCCGACTAGGATCTCCCGAGTGGTGGTCGGACGTCTCCCGACCGACCAGGATTTTGCTGAGGCCTGCGCAGCGCAGTTTCCTTGAAACAGATTTGTCCTCCTCCGGTGGTGCTTCGAGGCTCAGATGGGCTTCTGTCTCTCAAGATACAACAACAGACCACGGGCACAACGGAGCACACGTTGCTCGTGGCGAACTGAGGAAATACCCGACTGCTATCAGCGAAGGTCGGGAACAAGGTGGAGTGGAGGAGAATTTCGCAGCGTCTGTCCCCTTTTGCTCTCGGTCACGACCCCCTTATATAGGCTCAGACCCGCAGCATTCAAGGATGAATTAATCGTCATTTACTGTCATTTACCCTACCAGATCCTAACGTCTGGGGGTTACTGATCTCGCATTAATCAAAATTAATGCATCAGTTACATTTGAGCAAAAACAATTTGGCAAAACGTTGGTTCATCTGCTTGGACAAATTCTGCCCCGACCGGTCGGACATTCGACGTGCGCGGGTCGTGCACGCACACGAGTTCACTTGGTTGAGTACAAATCCGGGCCCTGAATTTACACCCCCCCTTGCGCACCCATGCGTGAGAGAGAACCTCTCCCCTAGCATTTGTTCACAACTATCATGCTTGTGATACAATATAAACCAAACATTTTGCCTTAAAACTCCTAATGTGGGACTAAAACCCCACTCACAAGAGAGTCTCTTTATTCTCCTTCTCACTTTCCATTCACTAGAAAGTGTCAATATGAGACTAAAGTCCCACCACCTCCCTCTCCATTCACACTAGATATCCAAGATATCCAAAAATCCCCACATGAATGGAAACATGGTGATAGCATTCAGCAGTTGAGTCGTGTATATGACAGGTAGGTTTCACCATTTGAACCTTCCCTTGTGAAGATCTGTTTGCTTCCTGGCTGACAGTAGACATGATGTCCTTGAACTGTGCTGTCGTTTATGTAAGCATTGACACATCTCACCCAGGACTCTCCCTGATACACCTCAGTTCTCATGGGTGTGTTCGTTGTTGGCCATGAATACGCCTGATTCTGCGAGAAGTTCTAAGAATTGTGCCTCCAATTCTCTTCGAAGCGGCCCCACTTCTTTCTCACATAGGTGATCTCTTAAGAGTTTTTCACATAACCCTATTGAATCATTAAAAGCTGTATGATTAACCTCAATCCTTCACTGTTTCAAAGGGTCGTTCCCTCACAGTGAACACTTTTGTCAGTGCAGTTAGGTTGTCCCTTTGAACTAGTTCTTGGGATCTCCAGTCTGCATAGGTTGGGTTTCCTTTGCACCAACATTCTCTATCGGCATCAAACCTATCCTTCTTGATGAGCTTGCAACTAACTCTCGATTTAACCCTTTGGTTAGCGGATCCGCTAAGTTATCCTTTGACTTCACATAGTCAACAGTGATAACTCCAGTGGAGAGTAGTTGTCTAATGGTATTGTGTCTTCGACGTATATGTCTAGACTTACTATTATACAGATGACTTTGTGCCCGGCTAATTGCCGATTGACTATCACAATGTATGCAGATTGTCGGCACGGATTTCGACCATCTCAGTACATCTTCTAAGAATTACCGTAGCCATTCAGCCTCTTCACTATATTTGTCAAGAGCTACAAACTCAGACTCCATCGTGGATCTGGTTATTACGGTTTGCTTAGAAGATTTCCATGAAATGTCTGCACTTCCCAGAGTGAACACATAACCACTCGTAGACTTCGAGTCTTTTATATTAGATATCCAACTCGCATCGCTGTATCCTTCGATAACAGCAGGATATCTCATATAGTGCAGTCTATTTTCACGAGTATATCTCAAGTACCTCAATACTCTTGTTATCCCTTTCCAGTGCTCAACACCGGGATTACTCGTGTATCTACTCAGTTTGCTTACTGCGTAGGCTAAGTCTGGTCTTGTACAATTCATCAAGTACATCAAACTTCCAATCACCCGAGCGTACTCTACCTGAGAGATACTTTCTCCTCGATTTTTCGATAGATGTTGGCTCGTATCTATCGGCGTGCGTGCTAACGCAGTATCACCATTGGTGAATTTCTCAAGAATCTTGTCCACATAATGGGACTGACTAAGAACAAGTCCTTCAGTTGTTCTAAGAATTTTTATTCCTAGAATCACATCAACTAGGCTCCTGTCTTTCATGTCAAATCTTGAGTTCAACATGTCTTTGGTGGATTTGATTATCTTATCATTACTCCCAATGATAAATATGTCATCTACATATAAGCACAAGATAACAAAGTCATCTTCTGTAGCTTTCGTGTAGACACATTTATCACATTCATTGATTTTGAATCCACCTTCTCGCATGACATTATCAAATTTCTCATGTCACTGCTTTGGAGCTTGTTTCAAGCCGTATAAAAACTTCACCAATTTGCAAACCTGGTTATTCCGTCCTGGCATAGAAAACCCCTCAGGTTGCTCCATATAGATTTCCTCTTCTAAATCTCCATTTAGAAAGGTTGTCTTCACATTCATCTGATGTATTTCCAGGTTCCATAGAGCAGCAATAGCCAACAACACTCTGATGGAAGTTATTCTCGAAACATGAGAATACGTATCAAAGTAATCAAGGCCTTCTCGTTGTCGGTAACCTTTAATTACCAACCTGGCCTTATACTTGTCAATTGTGTCATCTGATCTTTTCTTCTTCTTGAAGATCCACTTGCAACCTAATGGTTTACTCCCTGGAGGAAGGTCCACAAGTTCCCAAGTGTGATTTTGCAAGATAGATTCTATCTTAGATGTAATTACTTCTTTCCAGTGAGGTCCCTCAGAAGAGTTCACAACTTCTGAGTAGCTTTGGGGGTCACCTTCCAGTATGAAAGTGATAAAATCTGATCCAAAAGAGTTTTCCACCCGAGCTCTCTGATAAGCACCATTTTATTGATTATTTTAAGTGCTAAAATCCATGTTTGATCCATGTTTTTATTGTTTAATTGTGATTTTACCCTAGGTTTTAGGATTTTCTATTATTTTGGACTTAATTGCAAAATTATATATTTTTGGATTATTTGGCCACTAATTTTCTGATATATTTTTGTAGGCATGAAAGGATCCTGGACCTAGGGTATACTGGGTCAAACTTGAGTCGGATGTGAACCGGATCGAATTATCAAGCCTACGATTAATCCGGGCCGTCCGATTCAAGAGCGGCTAGATCTGAGCCATCCGGGACGATCTGAAGCAATCCGAGCTAGGGTTAGGGTTGATCAAGCTCTATGATCAAGATCTGAAGGTTTCATCCCAATCAGAGCTAGATCAACCGTTGGATCAAGCAAGGAGGGCTCTAGAGCGTCCAATCACAGATAGAGTTGATCTGGACCATCCGTTGCATATCTGGAGGATCCGAGCTACCACAAGGCAGATCCTGACCCCAGATCATCATCATAAAAGTTTGGGTCAGATCAGATGAAGATCAACCGTTGGATTTCTCAAATTAATCACAGCCGTCCATTATCTCCTATTTAATCAGAAACGCTGCTCACCTTCTCCTCGTCGCGTCTCCGCCGCAGCTTCGTTTTCTTCGTTTCTTCTCCAGTTCTTCGATAGTTTTCTTCATCCAAAGAGGCGCGACCGCATCATTCTCTCCTTTGGATCAAGTTTCAGATCATTGGAAAAGGGTTTCCGAGAGAATCTAGCTCTAAATTGCCCAAGAACAGGACTGATCGAGGTCTCGTCAGTTTTGCCATCAGTTCCTTGAATTCAATGCTGCGCACCATTTCATCCATCTGAGAAGTTCAGAGGGGTTCCCTGAAGTGCTCGGATCAATCCCAAATCATCATCGCAGCTTAGTTGAAGGAATTGAGTGGGTTTTCGCAATTGAGCAGAGCTGAACTAGATTTACTTCGCAGAGGCAGTTTTCCGGCGATGTGTTGAGCTTGCGGGTTCGAGGCTCATATCTTGTGTGACGGCAAGACGAATTTGAGCTCAGAGAAGAGATAGATGCTAGTTTAGTTAGTTAAATTCAGCTTGTTTTCTGTAATTTCCATTACTGTTTTATTCTGTTCAGATTGGTTTTAGATTGGTTTACTTTGTTTAAAGCACTGTTGCAGCTTAATTAGGTTTCAATTCTGCTATGGTATGAGATAGATTACTTGTTAGTGATTAGTTGTGCTTAATTTCAGCTTGTTTTTCCATTTCAATTGCTTGCGTGCCAGTTTCTTTTCTTCCCCTGTTCTGCGTATCAGAATTAATCAGATTTTCAGTTTCAGTTTTAGTCTTGCAACGTTTCAGTTTAAAGTTTCTTAAGTCATGTTAATCAATGACTAGCTTTTCTGAATCTTATTTGGACACTAGAATTTGAGTGCTTGATCCTAGTTGATTGTTATTTTCGAATTTGATTAGAAACTGCAATTTCTGCACACTGTCCTGCATTAAACGTTTCTGAGTTGACCTGCTTCACATCCATTTGCTTCACACCAGCTGCTGGGTTAATTTTGCAATCAATTTTGTAGCTGTACTTCTGCCTCAAGGTTTTCTGAATTTCTGCAGTGTAATTTCTGCACGTTACAGATTTGGTTGTGCCAAATTCTGCACACCAAATTCTGCACACCAAATTCTGAATTGCTCACTTGCAATTCAATTCTGCACACCAAATTCTGCACTCATCATATCTGAAATTCTTGCAGATTTGTTTAGCTGTTGCGTGCCAACTTGTATCAGTTGGTAATTTCTGAATACGTATCAAGGGAGCATGTGCTTTAGTGAACTGTGCAGTAGCTTGTTTTGTGTGTTGCTGCATTCAGCTTATTTTTGAGTTAATCAGTTTTTATCACTGGGTTCTTCATTTCATTTCTGCACATCTAGTGTTCTGAAATTCAGACTCATGTGCTGCTTCGGATTTGTTTGCCAATTATGCACATCAGATGTGGAGCTGAGTTTTTGTTTCCCATAAAGTTTCTTGTGAACTCCAGCTTTTGATCGCTTGCTTCAGCTTCATTTGCCTTACATCAGCCAATAGTTTCCCATTTAGCATCAATTTCAGTTCCTGGATTAGACACTGCACTTTCTGCAGTAACTTGCTGGAGTTTATCTGTCCTTGCTATGGTTCTTCATCAATTCATTTATGCATCCAGTTTCAAATCGTGCTCAATTCATTACTGTAATTTTTAGTTGTAGATGCTAAAGTTTGTATCAAGAAAGCTTGGAAATTGAATTCCATTGCATTTGAAGTTAGTTGCTTGCTTGATTTGCATCTAAGTGGAGTTTAGATTGCAAATTCAGTCCATTAGTTGGAGTTATACATGCACGTTGAATTTCTTCATTGGAGTTATATTTTTGTTTCCCAAATGGGTTGCTTAGAATTTTTCCATTGGCTGAGTTGTTGATTACCATCACTTGTTTAAATTGCAACCCAAAACCCAGATTTAATTTGAAACCCGAAAACACAAACGACACCTAAATACAAGTTCGAATCAAACAACGTCAACTAGCCCCGAGAAAAATACGACCTGTGGCCCCTATATTACATTTTCATGCTTTTGATTGTAAAAGGGTTTCCAGCATTTCATTTACATCTAAATTTGATGAGCCCATACATTTCGTGACAACTTTAATTAGTATATTTGGGTCCGTCACTCTCTTACTCCATCGAGGCGCAGCCTCCACTGGTTCATCATCCTCTTCTTCTTCCTCTAGTATTTCCTCCACCCGTTTTGAGGAGCTAGCATCCTCTCGGGTCTTATATGGAAACACATGCTCGAAGAATGAGGCATTTCTTGATTCTATTATCGAGTTCTTGTGTATATCTGATAATTGTAACTCATAGACACAAAACCGATATGCACTGCTGTTATGTGCATATCCAATAAATATGCAATCAACAGTTTTTGGTCCTATCTTAACCCTTTTCGGATCAGACACCAAAACCTTGGCAAGACACCCCCACACTCGCAAGTATTTGTAGGATGGTCGTTTTCCATTCCACAACTCATAAGGGCTCGTATCTATTTTCTTTCGAGGGACCTTATTTAAAAGGTAATTAGCTGTTAACACAGCTTCCCCCCACATGGAGTCTGATAGTCCAGAACTCAATAGAAGAGCATTCATCATCTCCTTAAGAGTTCGATTCTTTCTCTCAACAATCTCATTCTGCTGAGGGGTATATGGAGCTGTTGTTTCGTGTCTGATCCCATGTTCAGTACACAACTCAGCAAATGGTGATACATATTCACCACCTCGATCATTTCGAACCACCTTAATTTTCTTATTAAGTTGGTTTTCAACCTCATTCTTATAGAGAACGAATTTCTCTATAGCTTCATCCTTGCTTTTGAGAAGATACATATAACAATATTTTGTGTTATCGTCTACAAAAGTGATGAAGTACTTATTCCCACCACGTGTCGGTGTGCCTTTAAGGTCACATACGTCAGTGTGAATTAGGCTGAGTGGTTCGGTGCTTCTTTCAATGTGTTGAAAGGATGACATTGTCAACTTCGCTTCAACACAAGTCTCATACTTGTGTTTCGGGTCAAGGTGGAATGTCGGTATGCTTTGCATGTTCATCAATCTACGAATCACATCGTAATTCACATGTCCTAGTCTACCATGCCATAAACACGAAGACTCAAGCATATAAGTGGAAGAGCATTTAATTTTATTTATCTTAGGCCTAATGACCATTACACTGAGCTTAAACAGCCCATCAGATACATAGCCATTTCCTACAAACATTCCCTTCTTCGACAGAACAACTCTATCAGACTCAAACACAATGCGCAAGTCATGCTTGCTTAACAGTGATCCGGACACTAGATTCTTTCGAATCTCCAGAACATACAGTACATTTGTTAGAGTCAGGTCCTTGCCCGAGGTTATCTTTAGCACCACTTTTCCTTGGCCCATGATGTCCGAGGTTACTGAGTTCCCTATGAACAGCTTCTCTCCACTAATTTCTTCAAAATTGTGGAGCAGCTCCTTATTGTAGCAAACATGTCTGGTGGCTCCAGTATCAATCCACCATTGCCGCGGGTTTGAACCCACCAGGTTCAATTCGGAGACCACGGCACAGAGGTCTTCCATTTCTGGTCCCTCGCTCAAGTTGGCCTCCTGCTTCTTCTTCGGTTTCTTACACTCCGAAGATTTGTGGCCCACTCGGCCACAGTTGTAGCACTTCCCAAAGAACTTCTTGGCGATGCCTCCTCTGGGTTCCATCTTGGATGATTTAGAATTCTTCCGTTTTGAGCTTTGTCCGTGCTCGACCACGTTGGCTTTCACAGTAGCTTGAGAGAACATCTTTCTCTCAGAACCCTTGTTGTCTTCTTCGATGCGAAGTCTCAAAACAAGTTCCTCCACGTTCATCTCCTTCCGTTTGTGCTTCAGGTAGTTTTTGAAATCCTTCCAGCCGGGGGGCAACTTCTCAATGATGGCTGCTACTTGGAAGGTTTCACTCAGAATCATACCTTCAGAGTGGATCTCATGCAGGATCACCTGAAGCTCCTGGACTTAGCTGATCACAGTCTTAGAGTCAACCATCTTGTAGTCCAAGAATCGGCTCACGATAAACTTTTTGGCCCCAGCATCCTCCGATTTGTATTTCTTGTCCAGGGACTCCCATAGCTCCTTAGCCGTTCTCTTCGTGCTGTACACAGCATACAGCGAGTCGGCCAGGCAGTTGAGGATGTAGTTTCGGCATAGGTACTCAGAATGAGTCCACGCCTCCACCTCGACAGCCTCAGCTTGCTCGGGAGGGTCCTCAGTCAAGAACCGAGCCAAGTTGAGCGTGGTCAGGTAGAAGAGCATCTTCTACTGCCACCTCTTGAAGTTCATCCCAGTGAACTTCTATGGCTTTTCCCCATGGTTGATCGGGACATTCCCGATCGGGGCGGAGGGGGCCTGGTGATGAGTCTGTTTCACCTCAACACGTTCCATGGTCATCTCAATAGAACGACTCTGTTTCAAGATTGTTGGAGGAATTTTCGAGATTTTACAATAAATTGAAATTACTAAAATAACTTCAACTTATCTCTGTTGAGTGGCCCGAGCTGCTTCTTCTGCAGTCAACAGTTTCCCAAGTGGAATTCCAGAGCTCCCGAGTTAGCTCCCGAGCTGTATCTAGAAGCTGCCGAGTGAGATCCCGAGCAGATTTCCCGAGTGGCCGAGTGAGCTCCGAGTGGCCGAGTGAGATCCCGAGCAGAATCTCTCGTCCCGAGCAGTTTTCCCGAGTGGCCGAGTGAGCTTCGAGTGGAATGGCCGAGTGAGCTCCCGAGCGAAATGGCCGAGTGAGCTCCCGAGTGGAATGGCCGAGTGAGCTCCCGACCCGAGCAGTGTCTCCCGAGCTCTCGAGCGGAATTCCCGAGTGGAGTCTCCCGACTAGGATCTCCCGAGTGGTGGTCGGATGTCTCCCGACCGACCAGGATTTTGCTGAGGCCTGCGCAGCGCAGTTTCTTTGAAACAAATTCGTCCTCCTCGGGTGGTGCTTCGAGGCTCAGATGGGCTTTTGTCTCTCAGGATACAACAGCAGACCACGGGCACAACGGAGCACACGTTGCTCGTGGCGAACTGAGGAAATACCCGACTGCTATTAGCGGAGGTCAGGAACGAGGTGGAGTGGAGGAGAATTTTGCAGCGTCTGTCCCCTTTTGATCTCGGTCACGACCCCCTTATAGACCCGCAGCATTCAAGGATGAATTAATCGTCATTTACTGTCATTTATCGTCATTCAAGGACGTGCGCGGGTCGTGCACGCACACGAGTTCACTTGGTTCAGTACAAATCCGGGCCCTGGATTTGCACCCCCCCTGCGCACCCACGCGTGAGAGAGAGTCTCTCCCCTAACATTTATTCACAACTATCATGCTTATGATACAATATAAACCAAACATTTTGCATTAAAACTCCCAATGTGGGACTAAAGCCTCACTCACAAGGGAGTCTCTTTATTCTCCTCCTCACTTTCCATTCACTAGAAAGTGTCAATGTGGGACTAAAGTCCCACCATCTCCCTTTCCATTCACACTAGATATCCAAGATATCCAACATTGTTCCTGCATGATTTGGACATTAAACTACCTATTTAAGTGTCCAGTTTCAGAAAATTTTAGAATTAGAAAATTTTCGCCTATAACCATGGATATATAGTCACTGATAATAAGCGTATTGTGAAACTGTAGTCCGAAATGCTCTACATGGTTATCCATAATGCTTACATTGATAAGAACTCATTTTCTTTTGAGCTGTTTTCAATCACTTCCTTAAGCCATCTTGTATGATAACAACAACAATATATATGATATTTTGTCACAAAACATATTTCGACACACAATTTATCTGCAAAGTTACAAGCACAGAGACCAAAAAAAGGTGGAACCGCCACCTTAGCGGCTCGCTGGTCCCGGCCCCATGGGTTTTCAGAGAGAGGCAAACCACGGTTATCACTGGTGTGGTGAGGCGCCTGAGGTCGAGGGAATTAATGTCAGCAGACCAGAGTTTTATTCCCGTGCGCAACTGGCAACCCTCGAACCTGTGACCTCGACCAAATCGGTCAGGCGCCTTAATATCCGATCGAGCCCGTGGGGGCAGTTACAAGCACAGAGAGAGAGAGAGAGAGAGCGCGCCTACAGCCATGCGTCTAGACCTATCTACTGATAAGGGAAAGGAATATCAATCAATGCTGAAATTGTCTCTTAATGCTGAAATTGTCCCTTCTGTATCACCCCTCAACCTTTTGTCATGTTTCCATTTATGTGACTTCTAGCATAGAAGTATCTTTCACAAGACTTCTACAGTTTACTGTATAAGTAGGCAACAATTTACTGACTTATGAACTCAGCAATAAATATCAGAAATCACACTTCCTAAATCTGCTTTAGCTCGGTATACATGGATGTAGAACAACACAGGGTATAGTATAGGGCAAAAATAAAAAAGACACCTTATTTTCATTATCACCAAAAGGGCATCCCATTATATTTTTCATCCAGAAACTACTTATCGTCTAAAAGAGATTAAAGAGAATAAATTTATATTATTATATTATTAGACATTTTCCTTATTAATCTGTTAATTGACAGATTCTTTATAAATCTGTTAATTAACAGTTTCGTTATTAAAATTTTCATTTGACTAGGTCTCCTAAGGTTCCTATAAATTGTGTATCTCATGGACAAGTTTTTTTCAATTAAGAAAGTTAATTTGTTATCTCTTTCTTCTCTCTACCTCTCTTCTCTCGCTACTTCTTTTAATTTAATATGGTATCAGAGCCATAGCTCCTCTGTTTTTTTTATTTTTGCTCGTCATCCTCGTTCCTCGTTTTTATCACCTGCCAACTCATGACGGGAAAGTAGGGGAAAAGAGGAATAGTCTCTGTGTCTTTTGGCCCAAGCTACAACAATTTTTGGTTCTTTATTATTATTTTGATGTCGAATATTCAGAGATATCAAATTTGTCTCCAATTTGGACAACCTGGTGTTCAATGTCCTAAAAGACTTGACAGAACCTTCATCGGTGGTCCTTCAGCTTTAAGAAGATGTCAAATTTGTCTCCAAATTGGAAATACTGGTATTCAATGTCCTAAAAGACTCGACAGAACCTTCATCGGTGGCCCTTCAGCTTTAAGAAGATCTTTAACTTCACAAGTCCGTCCTAAAGTTCTTTCATCTGTGCCTACTCATGGCAAACCTTCAAAATTTTTATCTACTGAATGGTATATTAACACTGGAGCAACTCATCATGTCACATCAGACTACAATATTTTTACAGAAGTACTACCATACACTGGTTCGGATACGGTACAAGTAGGTGATGGCTCAGGTTTGCATATTACTAATCTTGAAAACACATACATTCATTTATCTAATCGTACTTTTCACATGCGCAACATCTTTCATGTTTCATCTATTACTAAAAATTTACTCTCCGTACGTCAGTTTTCCCTTGATAACAATGTCTTTTTTGAATTTCATCATGATCATTATCTTATAAAAGATAGAGGAACAAATACTACTGTATTTCTTGGAAAAATAAAAAATGACCTCTACTATCTTCAAAATTCTTCAATCAAAACATTTATTGGTGAACGCGCAAATAAACCAACCTGGCATGCTCGACTTGGTCATCCTTCCCTTCGTATTGTTCAGTCGATCATAAATAGGTATGATTTACCTACTTCCTTTACTTCATCTCCATCTCATTCATGTCAGGCATGCATGAAATCTAAAAGTCATAAATTACCTTTTTCTTCATCTGAACACGTTTCCAATTTTCCACTTGAAATAATTCATTCTGATATTTGGGGTCCTGCACCAATCTTGTCTAACCAAGATTTATTATATTATGTTACCTTCATTGATCATTTTAGTAAATACACTTGGCTTTATCCTATGAAAAGAAAATCTGATTTATTTGATATATTCTGTAATTTTCAAAAATAAGTTGAACGATATTTTAATCGTAAAATACTCTCTCTTCATTCTATTGGGGAGGAGAATATCAAGCTCTTCATCGTCATCTTGTCTCTTGTGAGATTGTTCATCGAGTTTCTTGCCCTCACACTCCAGAACAAAATGGCTTTGCTGAGAGAAAACATAGACATATAGTTGAAACTGCCTTAGCTCTTCTTCATCATGCATCGGTTCCACGTAAATTTTGGGATGAAGTTGTTTGTACTGCAGTATATCTCATAAATCGAGTTTCTACTCCATTGCTCAATCATAAGTGTCATTTAGAAAAACTTTATAATCAAACTCCTGAATACACCTTTCTTCGAATATTTGGTTGCGCATGTTATCCATGGTTACGCCCCTACTCTAAACACAAACTTGACTCTCGTTCATTATTGTGTTTTCCTTGGTTATAGTAATATGCATCATGGGTATCGTTGCTTGCATATACCAACTGGATGGATATATACATCACGACATGTTACTTTTAATGAATCTCTGTTCCCTTTTTCGGCAGCCTCTTCAATCTCTTCTCCAGATACAGGTGGTACTTTCTTGATGTCACCCAACATTATCAGAAAAGATGTCATCCTAGGTCCTGCTCCGGAGCTCCCTAATAACTCTCTTATTCCATCAGAATCGCCTCAAGTTGCTGCTCTAATCTTAGAAGTCTCACCAGCCGAAGATAATATGCTCTCTAGCTCTGGATCCTCGGATAATACAGGTTCGGCAACAAACTCACCATGCCAACCCACTTCCTCATCACCGTCAACAAGTGATTCGGAAGATAATGTTCCTCGTCGCATGCTTCCCTTAAGTGATATATATGCACGATGCCCACCAATGACTACTCGATATCCTCTTCCTCGAGCTCTAGTGGTTTCCTCAAAAACTATTGAACCAACTTGCTTTACACAGGCAAACAAGGATCCAAATTGGCATAATGCAATGGCTACAGAATTTGATGCACTTCTTCGCAATGGAACATGGAGTCTAGTTCCGCGCACTCCGTCCATGAATGTTGTGGGCTCAAAATGGATATTCCGTCTTAAGCATCGAGCTGATGGTTCTCTTGAACGGTATAAAGCTCGCCTTGTAGCCAAAGGATTTAGTCAACAACTAGGTATTGACTTCAATGACACCTTCAGCTCAGTCATCAAAATTACATCTGTCAGATTATTGTTATCAATAGCTATTAGTTCTAATTGGTCTATCCGATAATTAGACGTTTCTAATGCATTTCTTAATGATATTCATGAGGAAACGGTTTTTAATGAGCAACCAGCTGGGTTTATTCATCCACAATTTCCATCTCATGTTTGTCATCTCAAGAAATCTTTATATGGTCTTCGGCAAGCTCCTCATGCATGGTTTCATCGATTATCTAAATGGTTACAAGCTCAAGGGTTTTCTGGATCAAAAACTGACTCCTCTCTATTCTACAGACACAATGATGGATCTATGATATTTTTTCTTATTTATGTGGATGACATCCTATTAACTGGCAATAATCAAAAGGGCATCTCAAATTTATTAAGTCTTCTCAATCAGGAATTTCCTATTCGAGATTTAGGAAATGCTCATTTTTTTCTTGGTATTGAACTTATTCCACATGATGAAGGCTATATCCTCTCTCAGAGCAAATATATTACTGGGCTTCTTCAAAGAGCTAAAATAGATGGAGCACGTCCGATCTCTACACCTATTGCTCCAAATAATGTCTCTACACCTTCCTCCTCTTCAGTGATGGTTGATCCCCAGGTTTATTGAAGTATTGTTGGAGCTTTACAGTATGTTACTATTACGCACCCTGATATTATGTTTGCAGTAAATCGTGTTTGTCAATTCATGCATACTCCTATTGAACAAAATTGGGAAGGTGTGAAGAGAATACTTCGTTATCTCAAATGCATTATTCTACATGGTCTTCTTTTATATCGACACTCATCTCGAGATTTACATGCCTATAGCGATGCGGATTGGGCTAGTTCTCCTGAAGATAGACGCTCTACTAGTAAAAGAAATTAAAGAGAATAAATTTATATTATTATATTATTAGACATTTTCCGTATTAATATGTTAATTGATAGATTCTTTATAAATCTGTTAATTAACAGTTTCGTTATTAAAATTTTCATTTGACTAGCTCTCCTAAGGTTCGTATAAATTGTGTATCTCATGGATAAATTTTTTTTAATTAAGAAAGTTATTTTGTTATCTCTTTCTTCTCTCTACCTCTCTTCTCTCTCTACTTCTTTTAATTTAATATCGTCATATCTTGCTCTAACTGGGTAGTTGTTTTCCAACTTAAGTAAAATTGCTTAAACTTGATCAAAATTACTTCAATTTGATCAAAATTGTTGCAACACTGTTTTAGCAGTAATGACCATAATTGCTGTAACTTATACCAGTTATAGCTATAGCTGCTACAAGGAGCAATTTGACCTAAATTGGTTGCAGCAGCAATAGCTATGGTGGTAACTGCTATACAACGTTGAAACAAGGGTATATTTGGAAGAAAAATATATGATGGTGCACCCTTTCAATATTTTTTCAAAATAGAACGCTATTTTGATGATAACGAAAATAAGGGCTGCTTTTTTTAATTTTGTCCTAAAATATAAAAGTATCTTTTACTAAATTTCTACAACTTAACCTCACCCCCCCCCCCCCCCCCCCGGCGTCATAAAAAATCAAAATATAGAAATTTCGAGGAGTTAAATGCATAAAAATCGAAACTTAAGGGTTTTGGTCGGATAATCCAAACATTGGGGGCTTTTTTGCATTTATATTTAAAACATATAATCCTAAACCCTTCTCTTTCCACCATCGCATGATCCCTTCCTTCCATCTCTTCTTTGCGAATCGTCGCACGCAGCAACCCACAAACCCCCCTCTGCCTTTGCGGTTCTTGTCCTCGCACGAGCAAGCCAATCGCGATTCTCTTCCCCTCTCCACGTGCGCTGTCCTTTCTGGGTTTGACTTTTGGGCATCTTCGACCCTCTTACCTTGCAGAGGTGATCCCTCATCCCTGCCAGCGATTTCACAGAGGTGAGAGTCTTTGTGATTTAGGATTTTTGTTCTTGGTTAGGTAGTGTTTTGGTATAAAATAGTACGTTGATTTTAGGTTTTTGTCCTAACTTTGGCCGTTTAGGTGTTTGAGCTTTGAGGTATACTTTGAACCCAGATAGTGATCGAAATCTAAGTTATCTTTGTTTTGTTTTGTTGCTGAAATCCACAGTCGATGATTTCTTTCCTTGGAATTTATCGCGGAGGTTATCTGTACTGTCCAAACAAAATTGGCCGCGCTCAGCTCAGATCGCGATTCACGATCGCCCCCCCTGCTTGAATTTCTGGATCTGCCACTGCCTATAAACATACAACAATCTAATAACCTTGGCAATTAAAAATAAGCAACTAGGGTCAGACTTCTTAAACATTGCTTTTGTTTATATACAAATCCAATTTTTTAGAACAAAATAAAACAGGCTCCAAGTTCCAACGAGGTTACCCACAACCATTCAGGCCACTAGTTTCCTAAGCGAGTTTTTGGTTCCATACCCACAGTGTAGGTTCTGTTCTACCAGGAGCCAAACTATTCCGTATATGCCAAGCCCTGTTCTTATTTCTATATATAAAGTTCCAAGCACAGGCTTTCGTACACAAATTTAGCACAGAACCATGCATCCTCGACCTTCTACTAAAACTGAGAGATTAAATCTATCAGACAGGGCTACTGCATCCAAAGTGCTTGCACCTTCAAGAAGTCCCTATTCTCGTCTACATTTGTTTCCCCATGCCATCTTTTCAATTAACTGACAGATATTGAATGCTAGGAAGATCACTGTGTCAAAACCAGGAGCCACGGCTCTCGATCATTAATTGAGAAAAACAGCTCTCAATTTACCAAAAGAATAAATTAACAACGACTAACAAATACCAAGCCTCTTGAAGTAATCTTCTTTCTTCGAGTAAACTTAATGCTACGAGCAAAGAGATACAAAGATGTAGACAACAGCTAGCTATACACAAGGAGAAACTAAATCAACCAAAAGAGTCATCTTTGTTTTGGATATGTGCACCAGAAAGAAGATGACTGCCAGTGTGAGGAAGACCATTGTGGCAAGAAGGTGTCGTTTAACTGATTAAGAAGCAAGCAATGTGTTCGATAAGTATTGACCAATAGACAAAAACCCCTTAAACTATATGTGCTATTTAAATAAGCTTAGAGTTGCAAGCACAAAGATGCAGAATTAGCCAACCATGCATCTACGTATAGGCAAATATGTCAAACAGGGCAACTCCATCTGATATTATTTTCCTTAACGTGAAGTACTCAATGTAAGCGTCAGATTCATATATTAATTGTAAGGAAGGAAGATGGAGCTTTCCATAGTCAAATTGAGCATTCACTAATCCTTGCAGCACAAAAACTTTACCACTGGCTTAATCTCCGTTGAAAAGGCGCGCTCGGGCCGGTTCACGAACTTGCAATTAGGGCAAGACAAGGCCGCCTTGCTCATCATCACCAGCATGTGACAGCGAGCGCAGGCCGCCGCCACCATCTCCTCGGCATCGGAGACAGGTGAGACCCGCGACAAGGGACCGCCTTTGAAGTCGCGCGGAGATTTGGCCGTCCGGGGCTTCTCCTGCGGTCGCATCGATGCCCTAATCGGCGGCGGCTCGGGGCTGGCGAGGTTGAGCTCGAGGTCGAGACTCAAAGGCGAGCCCGGCGGTGGATCTAAGCTCAGCCGGGGGTCCGTCGACGTCCTCCGGCGAGTCTTCGTGTTGTAGAAGTGGATTTGGCCGGACTGCAAAATCAACTCGACGTCGATCCAAAATTAAAATGGAGTTTTGAATTTGAATTTTAGATATACCCACCTCGATATCGAGACACCGTTGCCAATCCATCGGCAACGGAGCATCAAGATTAAGCTCGATCTCGTCTTTCTTCTCTTCCTTTTTGTTCGCTTTCATATCCCTCGCGGGCAATTCTCCATCATCTTCTTCCTCATTCCTCTTCTTCCTCTTTTTCGATAAAAACTTCTCAACTTTAGGGCCCGCCCTTTTCTTCTCCTCGAGAGGAAGGGCTGCTTGCAAGGACACCATGAGCGGAGAAGGAGATCGAGTCGATTCTCAAACACCAAACTCTCTCTTTTTCTTATGTGATTTGTGGGGACTTGGAGATTTGCTTATATATACAGGGAATGGAATGGAATGGATTGGACTGGATTGATGAAAAGGGCTGGTCATTAAATTGTATGGAGACGTAACTGCAAGCCAGGATCTAATGCACAATACTGTAAGAAGAATATAAATGAGTGGATATAGAGCACAAACTAAGTTGATCAATAAAATAGTCCAGACTTCTATTTAATTCCCTAAGAGTGTTTATTACTTTATTTGTAACCACGTTAATGAGAATTGGCGAACACAATCTGCATTCAACTTTTTGAAAAATTGGAATCGTTAACGCACCTTAACGGTTTCTCTATAACAAAATAATAATAATAATAATAATAATTAATGAGGTTTTTTCAATCTCGAGAGACCAATCCGATCCCACGGAAATTTTCCACCGGCCACCAGGATAAATCGGGAAGCACTCGCATTAGGCGGTCTTGAAACTCAGCGTCTCAGAATTCGCGTCCCATTTGAAGGGAAAATTCCTATAAATACGTCATAGTTGAAGATCAAATAACGGATGTCTGAGATAGTGACTAGTCGTTCAATCCGACGGTATCATGTAGTGTGGAGAAAGATTCAATATGTGCATAAATAAAAAAAAATGATGAACCAGGTAGCAGACAAATTGAACCTGGGATGACCGACCCGGCCCCACGGAAGCGTTAGTATGTTCCTCTTTCTGGGCATGTAATCAATTAAAAAAATAGATATATTATCTCAACGGTATTTTTAGAATTAGTTTCATGAATATAAAAAGAGGTAAATATAAATGATAAATCAGGCCGCAGACAAATTGAACCTGGGATGATCGGTCCGGCCCCACAGAAGTTTTCCATCGGTCACCAGGGTAAATCGGGAAGCGCTCGCGGTGGACAGTCTAGAAGCCCAGCATCCCAGGACCGCCCCATTTGGAGGAAAAATTCCTGCAAAATGCGCCGTAGCTGGGAATCGAACCGCGGATGTCTAGATTAACGACTAATTGCCCTACCACTGCACCATAGCCCCGGGGGCTAAAAAAAAAAAGGTAAAATGAGGTAAATATAGATGTAGATACGGGAGGAGTCTGATGGGGTGAAATTAGATTGTCAGTTCTACTCCTGATTTTACTTCAGATATATTATATGTTCACCGTTTGCATTAAGCTTGGGGCCAACTTAAAAAGATAATAATAATTAACCAAGTAACTAAGCGATCAACTCGATCTCACAAAAATTTTATACCTGCCGCCAAGATAAATCGATGAAATGCACATTCTATCGTATAGTCCTGAAGACTAATTTTTTTTTAAAAAAAAATAGATTCGCTATCTCAGCGGCCCTCTAGAGTCAGTTTCATGAATATAAAATATTATAAATTCAGATACACAAATGAAAAACGCATAATGAAAAAACATGAGATCATTAATTCTCAAGAATTAATTCTTAATTATTACATCAGAAATATCATTCACCGCAGTATGAGAGTTAAGTTTTAAAAAAAAACATATCTGCTGCCTCATCGACCTCCTAAGTCAATCCTATGAACATTCACACTGTATGAGAGTTAAGTTTTTAAAAAAACATATCTGCTGCCTCATCGACCTCCTAAAGTCAATCCTATGAATATGAAAAAAAAAAAAGTCTCATGGACCTCCTAAAGTCAATCCTATGAACATGAAAAAGGTAAATTCTCAGTACAGGAAAAATACATAGTCGAAAAGCATCCAATCGTTAATTTTTGAAAATAGACTCTTGATCATCACGTAAAATAATATGTAGTCACCGTATAGGCTACACCCGAGGACATGGGGGCTAACTTTTAAGAATGGATGGCCGGTTGGTATGGATTGAAGAGATTATAAATGTGCGGCGGTAAATAGCTGAAGAGGAAGAAGCAACGTAGTAAATGCACCCTGCTTTATTAACTCCACCTTCCTCATTGGGTTCACCAAATTTAAGGCCACAATTTTAATCAATCTCTTCCTGTTCGTTAAGTAGAAACCCACCATCAAATTTCCTTCGTCTTCACTAGTATCCATAAGACATGATTGAATCAAATTCTTTACGTGAGCATTAATAGATAACTAAAATTAATTATAATTGGAAAATTCGAACTGTAACACCCAATTGGCTTCCAACAGCCAGCCACATGAGTGATATGCAACAGTTAGTTTGTTGTGATCATCCGACAATAGATCAGAGAGAATGTCATCTTGATCGAGCTTACAGTTCGGATGGGATGTTTCATATCCTACTGTTCAAGAGTAAGCATCTGGCTGGCACTGGCAGGGCCAAATGTTTAGGACTATTCGATCAAATTCATGTAGAAACAGTATGAAATAAATGTCATCAGTTTAACCAGATGTAGCTGGTTATCTGGACAATTAACCTAATGAAAACCTTAATCATCCAACGGAATCTTAAGTTTCCATCACTGGCTGAGCCATGCATGTTATCAGACAGAGAAGCCAATGGAAGTTGATGCAACACCTGTATAGAGTTTCTTTTGGAAGGGAGAAATTTTTATGGGATTCAGAGTTCGATCCTCGAAGAGGAAAAAGACCCTCGACGATAAAAGCAGGGGGAAAAGGCCATAGTTCATAAATTGGAATCACACCTGCCACCATTTACTTCCCTCTTTCAATTGTCTTGAATGCTGGTTCTTGGCTCTCGCAACCACAGTGCCATCAATCTGCCACCAGTTCCTGTTAAATGCCATCTCCTACCTCTTCTGCTCTGTAGGCGTGCAATTAAAAGATTTACTTAACGTATACAACAATCAGACATCACAGAATTAATGCAAGAAAAAGAAATTTGTAAAGAGTTCATCCACGGTCGACTCTAGCTGGAGATTGTGACCTGAGTAGAGAGATTTTCAGTAAGCCATATCATGCTGCAACTGACGTGTGTGGAAGAACACTAATTTGATGAGCAGGTTCAAGTCGCTCGAGCATTTAAGGTGATATTCATTGTTGTCCTAACTAATTTGGTGGGAATTAAATCTCCAACGAATTAGCAGTAAGCAGTTTATTAAGTCGGCATCTAAATTCACGAGAACTCAATGTTGATGAATACACCATCTACCTTCATTTCATTGTTAGAGATAGATAACATTGACATAGACAGACAGACAACTATAGCAGAACAGAGATGAAATGACAAGGTATAGTTTTGAATCCAGCTTGAAGCAATATTTAGGTTAATTAAAGTGTTTCCAAAGCTAAATACGAGACAAATTTATAACTTTTACAACACAATTTGCATTTTGCAAAGACCATTCTTTTTTTTTTAAGGAAAAGAGCTTCCATTCTTTTTTTGCTTGAAGCTTGTTGTTGGCCATGTCCGAAAAATGTGACGGTCAATGTTTCCTTTGAAAACAAGACAATCAACTGAAAAGGAGATTCTTGAATACGTTTGTTCCATTGGAGACGGAAGGAAAAAAAGATGGAACCGCCACCTTAGCAGCCCCTATCCTTGTTCCACGAGTGTCCAGAGAAGGTAAATCACGATTTTACTGGTCGGAGAAGACGTCTGGGGCCGAGAAGATTTAAGTCAACAGATCAGGTTTTTACCGCATGTGCGACTGACGACTCTCGAACCTGAAACCTCCGGAACAAGCGGCCAGACGCCTTATCAACCGAACCAGCCCGTGGGGCAATTGGAGACGGAAAGGACCAGACAACAAAAAGTGATAGAAAGAAAGAAGAATTCAAGTTCCTTTTTTGACATTTTGGTTTTCATTCAAAACCTTAAATGGAGTCAGTGTCCCTTGATTCCTCTGAAATTTAGATATTAAGCAATCTGTACCTTGCTATTCAAGAACACGTGTTGGAAGTACTTGCTTTTCACCAGGTTCAACATTACCTTAAGAAAGTACGACATTACACTCTAATGTGAAAACTGGAACCAATACAATGACTACCATGTACCCCTTTTCTGTTTATTAATCGTTGATTCCACAAAAATAATTTTTTAAAAAAGATACAAGGTCAATGAATTCACTTTCAAAACAAATGATAGGATGTGTAATTTCCAAATTCAAAGACATAATATAACCAGAGCAAAATATCCTCCTGCAAAGAAGTATTATCCTATTGGAATCACTCTGTGCGCAGCCAACTGAAACTCATCCCGGTTTCTCCTCCTCCGCCAAGGATCCACACTAAAGCAGCCTGAGTAACCCAAATAAGCATTAATCAGAACTCATAGCGACCACGAGGATGTATTTAGCCATTTACGATGTAATTAGAGAGGCGTATAATGGCACCTCGTATTACATATTCACATTCTGATACTGAAGTAATCTGGGTCAAAGTGATGCAGTCGCACGTAACCATCTTCACCTCCGCTCGAGAAACTAGACAGAATAGAATCAAACAAGATCGACATGAGCAACTAATAATCCAAACCAGCGTCTGGAATTTTGGAAAACAATCAGACCAGGAACCGTCATTTGATGGCACACATGGGGAAAAAAAAGAGAATAAAATGGGTTGGGGTAGTGTTTTCATATGGTAGATACCATAAAAAATATGTAACTCAAAATCCATTGAGCTAGGGTAGTTGTTTCATTTCATGAAGGAACCAACTGTCCGACGTGACAAGGGCTCAGAAGGAGTTATATGTCATGGTTCAGAAGATGGACATAATAATTATGCCGATGACATATCAAAAATTGATAAACATTAGCAAAATCAAAGGATCAGCAACAGTGATTTTAACTATTTAACGGATAAGATAAAAAAGGAGCATTGCTATCATCTACAATGTCTTAAGAAGCGAAGGGATGGAATGAGGGAGGTAAATGAAAGGTGAGCTCCCACACATAAGAATCACTTCGCAAGCTCTTAGAAACGAAAATGAAAAGACTCAACAGGCTAATAATCTTCAAGATAAAAGGCCAATTAAATTAACAACTGGAAGTCAAGAAGAAAATATTAAGTGCAAATACATGGATGCAACAAACACACATCTAACACCCCAGACATGCATAATTGCAGAAGAATAAACAAATTAATAAAACACGATGCATCAACTTAAATAACCTATATCTACTATAAGAACGTGCGAGGGGAAGAATTAGGTTTAGATTAGATAGTAATTTTATTATCAACAGTTAGCATAGTTGAAATTTAGCATGTTTACAAAAGATAAGCAGTGAAACAAACCTTCTCCCATCAGGGTTGAAAGCCAGAGCATTTATTGGTCCAAAATGACCTTTCACGCCACCAATTTCTTCTTGGAGATTCTATTAATTAAAAATATTGATTAATAAAGATTTAGTTAAAATAAAAACACAATATTAAATTATTATAAAGATAATAGCATTAGGGAAACTAATAAAATAGTTCACCTTGTGAAAGAATTTGGCCTCAAATTTTCCTGCACGGCGATCAGTAGTAGTGACATGTACTGCTTCTTGGCCTCCTCCAATAACCACCTAAATAAAAACTAATAGAAGAAGCTAAAAATCAAGAATTCAAGACCTGCAACACTACAAGGAGTGCCAACTAACAACTGCAAGGAAAAGTTGACATGTCAACCCATGTAAATATCAGATTTACAAGGGTAGGCATACAATTTGTTGTTTACCTTTGAACTTTAATTAATTTGCAACACGAGGAATTCCCATTTAAATAACAATGTCACATTTTCAATTCAAGAAACTGGATCAAAACATGTTGGACCAGGTAGAGGAACTTGGGGTGACCGGCCCGACCCCACGGAAGTTTTCCACCGGTCACCAGGGTAAATCGGAAAGTGCTCGCGGTGGACGGTCTAGAAGCCTAACGTCCCATGGTTCGCGCCTCATTTGGAGGAAAAATTCCTGCAAAATTTGCCGTAGCTAGGGATCGAACCACGGATGCCTGGGATAGTAACTAGTCGCCCTACTACTGCACCATAGCCCCGGGGGCTGAAACTGGATCAAAACATGAAGTCAAATAATGTAGCCAAGTATTCCACTCTCCATATAAAGCACAAGTTTCCACTGTCCAATATTATCATACAGAAAACAGTGGTCAATCTCAAACATAACGAGAGACGGTGGCAGTTAAGCAATTATAAAAAATTTTAATTCAAGGTTCAAATTACAATATAGCTATATTGTAGGTTTCAAGCTGCACATTGAAGCTACAACAGCCCATTTAATGTAGCTCTGTCATAGGGTATTGCTTCGTAGGTGAAAAGAAAATGTTAAGGCAAATAGGGGGAAAGCTTTAGAAAAAAGCAAATCTACCAAAACAAAGGAAAATATCTTTGTTTATGTAAAGTAGATACTTTTAATTCCACATTTCTTGCATGCTTGGTTGCTGTCATCAAATGAAAATTGACAAAGCCGAATCAATCAAATGAGAAGGCAAACTAGCAGAAAGCATTTTGTAGCAAATAGTTGCTTACATGATTAAGAAGTGGAGATATTGCACAAGCATTCACTGGACGTTCTGTCACATAAGTCTTGAGAAGAGTCAAAGTTCTTGTATCCCAGAGCTAAAACAAATAAATTGGAAAAACGAAATTTATGAAGAAAGTAAACAAAAAATTGAAGTGTGAGATAAAAAATCTCGAGATAAAAGAGGCTGTCACCTTGGCAGACTTATCTGATGACCCTGTTAGGAAATGAGAGTCATCTGCAGATTTCGATAGGGAGGTAATCGTTTTCTGATGACCAATTTCTTTGTCCACCTCCTTCAGCAGTTTGCCAGACTGAAAAGTTCACACAATGCACGTTGCCCAATGACAACAAGAATGAAATTGACTTTGCGCTGTGATGAAGAGTTGGGTAAGGTCTAAACTAATTAAAAAATAAAATCAAATAAGTCTGAAATTTTATACATCTTAGATTTTGTATTGCTATTCCTGCAAACCAATTTGATTTCCTTGGCTCATCGAGAATAAAATTATAATTAAATTAGAAGCAATAACGGTGCCTTATAATTATACGTTTCCAAGTGGCATGAAATTTCATTGAAAGATAAGAGCCACCACAAAACATGGCAACACATGAAAAGTAGACCATGTGAAAGAATGATATATTAGGAACCGATACAATAATTGTAGGGGGACTAATATGGTATCAGAGGAAAAAAAAATCCATACTTAGCTAACGTCACATCACTAAACAGCAAATTTACAGATTAGAAGATACAAACATCCATCAAGTCTTGGTAAATAATTTCAAGAAATGAATAACTTTGTTATATATGTAATACATGAATGTGTATGATACGGATACCAGAGGATAGCACATTAGTTATAGTGAAATTGTTTATCTAATATATGGAAACTATGAAAAGATATAATGAAAAATATAAACAAACCCACCTCAGTATCCCATACACGGATCACTGTATCTTCACCAGCACTAATTATAGTCGTGTTTAGGGGTCCCCAGACAGCCCTATTTATACGTCCCACAGGCCCCTTAATGGTGAGGACCGATTCAGTAGTTTCTGCATAAACAAACAACATTAAATTAAATGGCTGTCCTATAACAGTGAAGAAGACGGTGAGAACAGTAAGGTTATACATAGGTGATATGGCTGATCATGGTTCAAGTCAAATCCTGACTTCGTAAGTATACAAGTCATCGGACTAGAACTGCTAGATTAAATATATGGTTGTAAAAGTCGGCCTAAGCGGCCGCCTAGGCGTTAGGCGGCACCCCACCATGGTTCCGCCTAATGCCGCCTAGAACCGCCTAGGCACCGACTAGGCGCTAGTCGGTAGTCCTCCGCCCGACTACCGCCTAGCGATTTTTACAACCTTGACTATATTGACTAATCTGACGCTAAGCAATCTATAGTGCTAACTATAACAACATGAGCAAATTTCAGTCACGCGTGACAGAAAATTCTTAAGGTGAATCTACAAAGTAATGCTGGGTGATGATAATCTTCCTTTTTCATCTTTAGAACATCATATACTCATAGATCAATAATTATCTTATACATTCTCGTGGAGCCTACCTCAAGGCCAAGGCAACATTATGTTGAAGAACTTACATATGTAGTTAAGATAAAAGCTAGCATGTTCAAAGTGTAAACAATGTTTATTTTCAGACAGTTCATACGTTCATTTGGATCCCTGGAAATTCGCTTCACTTGAATGGTGGATGGCAAGCCCATGAATGGATCAGTTGTGACTACAACAAGTTTGTCACCAACTGAGAAATCCACAGATTTAGCCGGAGAGTCAAAATTAAAAGAATAAAGCTGAACTCCATCCTGCACATTCCATAGCTTCACGGTCTGGTCCGCGCTCGCCGTGATTAAACGCATAGAATCCCCTAGAATCATCAGATTAACAGCTATCAGCTCGACGTCCAAGGTAAGAAAAGAAGAAAAATCTGTTAAAATTGGCGTCACGCTGCGAAAAAACCCCTAACTTCCTTCCCGATCGAAGACTGGTAAGATATGTCCTATCAATCAAACCTTGCAACAAAAAAGATGTAAAAACGGGAGCAGCAGCGGAAGAGGAACTCACGGGAGACATCGCAACACCAGACGGCGCCATTGTGCCCACGGTAAGTACCGAGCCTCTCTCCGTTGTCGGCAAACCAAACGTTGGGTGTGTGGTCCTTGGCACAGGAGAAGAGCAGATCGCCCTCCCGGTTGTACCTCAGAAACGTCAGTGGCCTCTCGTGGCCTTTCATCAAAATCGGCCTCATGTTGGCTTCCTCTTCCTCCTCCTCCTGCTGATTCGCTCCCCCAAACCCTACTTCTCTGTTATACGCGAGAAGGCGCCAAAGAGGGCGACTCAAAGAAGACCCAGGACTGAGCCGGTTACTCCAATCCCTGCCGTTTCAGACCAGGAAATGTAAATTATATGGGCCTTAAACGGGCCGAGCAAAATGGATTCGGCCTTATCAATACATTTTATTAATAACAGCGATTCAGTCTTATTCTTAAGTTTTTTAAATTAAAATCGAATATTTAATTTTTCAAATCTATTGATACTGGAATCATCCATTGCCCTGTAAAAATTTTTCATCAATCATGACAAGAAGTTGGAAAAACACTTCTGCCTCCGTGGCTATGGTGTAGCGGTAGAGTAACTAGTCGTTATCCCAGACATCTACGATTCGATTCCCAGTTACGGCGTATTTGTAAGAATTTTTCCTCTAAATGAGGCGCGAATCCTGGGACGCTGAACTTCTAGATCGTCCACTGCGAGCGCTTTCCGATTTATCCTAGTGGTCGATAGAAAATTTCTGTGATACTGAACCGATCGTCTGACATTAAAAAAACCTCGTTAATTATTCTTTTTCCGGTAAAACACTTTATTCATGGTTTCGACCTTTCTATTGAAAGCTCGTAGGTCAACACCAATTTTTCTCCCTTGTTATTTTTAAGTAAAATTTTCCTTAAAATATTAGAATCGGGTCGGACTGGCTCACAATCTGTTGCAGCTGTAATACAGTAACATTAGTTTTGCCGGATGAATGGATGATTAACATTTATAATATTATCATTTTGAGATCTACAATTAAAATTTAATAAAATTATTATGTTCAATTTTTTCATATACTAATCATAATATTCGGACATCTGGATTAATAACCTTTATAATTTTTCTCCTCCGTATTAATCTTCGGATGGATTGGACGGATGTTGAGACAAATAAATTACATTTTTATCCTCTCAAATACAGTAACATTAATTCTTTCAAGATGGACAATTGATTAATGTTAAAATATTATTATGAGATTTGAAGATTAATTTTTAATTAATAGCTAGGTTTTACCTCCTCTATATAGTAGTCAATGTTATCTCTCTTCACAGACTCCCAAGACTCCTTATTAGTCATTAGTCATTGTTTAAACTAATAAATATCCACAATTTACTTCTCTTTACCTAATTCAGAGACCAAATATGAAAACTTCTGAAATTAACATCATGGGCAACCCTGAGGATGGGCAGACAAGGTAATTGCCCAGGGCCTCATTTTGAGTGGAGTCGCAAAAATAATAATTATTATATATATATAATATATATCATATTGTACACGTTTAATATTTTTACAAAATTAGTATATTTTTTTTAAAAAAAATTTAATTTATTTTTCTTCTTTGTCTCCTCTCCTCTCTCTCTCATTAACCTCCGAACTAACGACGAAACTAGGGCAGAAGTCCCTTTTGCCATCATAACATATTCCCTCTTCAATCCCTCTCTCTCAGATCCGTCCTTACGAAGCAATTTCCCTTTCGATGCCGTGATGCCCTCTCTCTCTGCCTCCTCGCTCATCAACTTACGAAGTGAAGCTAGGAGAGACCTTATTCCGCTGCCACAATAACTTTTATCTCTGATTCACACGTTGACATCGCTCTCCACCCCTGAAACATTCAGGAGGCGCTTGGTAATTAAGCGGATTTAGAAGGTGGGAATGAGAATGAAATCTATTTCATTCCTATTTATGATGCTTGGTATACGAGAATTGGAATTAAAATATGTGTATGGTACCCTTGATTTTATAACCCAACCCTCATCAGGTTATCATTAAACTCACAAACCCCTCAATCAAAACTCATTACCATTTTCATTGCAAAATATATACCAAGCACCCCCTCACTATCATCCCTTGGTGCTGAAGGCGGCGAAAATACTGCACGTTCTAGTGCAGACTCCAGCTCTTCAGACGAGTTTGTAGCCTCGATTCTGGGTCATTCAATACGTTATTGATTGTTGAATAAATTATTTTGAGAAATTATATAAAATATTTTTTAATGTTTAGTTTTTTTAACAAGAAAAAGGTTCAAAATGATCAAATCTAAAAATTCACCCATGGCCCAAATTTTTCTAGGACCATCCCTGATTAACATTATCGTTTTTTATCACCCAACATTAATTTAAAAATCAAAATTCCACGGAATGATTAATTTGTTGGATATTTTATATCGTGGACTAGCATAAATAATTTAATTATATATTTTGATTATACTCTAGATTAATTAGATGCCAAATCATGTGAATATGGTGTTATTTGGTTATTATTATTGGGCTTGGCTATAATGGGCAGGCTTGGCCCATTTTTCCCTAATCTGCAGAGGCCTCTGCTCCTAACCCTAATATAAAGTAGTCGTTGCCTCATTGAAACGACGACGGTTTTTTTGTGATTGACGGGGTGATAGGAGGAGTTACTCTCTGCCGCTTCAATTCTCACGTAGGAAATAATGGATTCGATGATGTCTTCCGCTCCAGGTAATTCTAACACCTAATTATATCTATTGCATGTATCTATCACTTGTCGTATTTAGAATTGGATTTCGATCTATCGTTAAACGTTGAATTTCGATTTGTCGTCAAAATATTGGATTGCGATATCTCTTCAAATGGTATCAGAGTCTTATCTAATTCTGATATGACAGTGAATTTTCTGTTTAAATTAGGTGTTAAAGATTTAGTCCGAATTCTTTTCTGGTTAAAGAGCGAATCTGAAACGAAGGAAGAACTTGAATCGTAATTGGCTTAGCAATTAATTCTTTTCTCTCAATTATTTTCTTTTGGAATTAATTGACCGAGCAATTAATATTTCTTTGGAATATTGACTGATTAATGCTCTTAAGGTTTTAAGTTTTTGTATCGTTCCAAATACTTATTTATTTGGATTTTAAGAGTTTTAATTTAAGAAAAAAAAGAAAAAAAATCAATGAATTTTGTTTATTTTGGAGAGATTAGAATTAAGTATTATTCATTTTTTTTATTATATAAATTGCTTTGGTACTCTCCAAAATTATGGTCTAAATTATTTTGTTTGTGCATATTTGATTATTATGATATGTCAATTGTTATTATGAAATTTTATGACATATTTCTGAGGTATGCTAATTTTAGACCATTTGGTACTATTTTGGGTATTTTTCATAGTAGTGAGCTCGCCTTCACGGGACAGATTATGATAAAATACTATTATTGGAAAATTATTGTTATTAATGTGGCGTTAGAAATTATTTTGATAATGCAACTACCCTATCGGTTTGTCTTTATTGATATAGTTCCTAATGATTGGTAATTATATTTTAAAGTTTTCAATATCCTTTCGATATTAGCTTTAAGAATATAATTATTTTCTGTGATATGAGAGTTATTTTATGCATTGTAATTCGGGACCCTTCGGCGGGATTGCTTTTGCATAAGATAATTTTATTATGGTCATAAGCTCTATTTCTTTTGTTGGATATGCTTGATAACAAATCTCCCATTAATGTACAAATTCCAGCTTTGACTATGAGTATGAACTCTTTACCAAAGTTGAATGGAACTAATTATGAGGACTGGGTTGACTATGTTAAGTTGTTCCTTGCTATTTCTAACGTTGACGCTGCCCTTACTGAGAATGAGCCTGAAATTCCCACACCTGAGTCTTCCGCTGCTGTTATAACCAAACATGATAAGTGGGTTCATTCTAATAAAGTGTGTCTGATGACTATGAAGTTCACTATGGACAAGACCATCAAAGATAATATTCCTGAGACAAACAGTGCTAAAGAATTTCTTGTGTCTGTGGGCAAGAAATTCAAGAAATTTGACAAGACAGAAAAGGCCTCCTATCTTTCATTACTAACAAAAACTAGATATGATGGTGTATCAGGTGTGCGCGAGCATGCCATGAAGCTCACGAATTGGTACAACAAGTTAAAATCCATGAAAGTGGAATTGGGAAGTGATTTTTTGGTCTGGCAAGTATTAGACTCTCTTCCTTCTGAATTTGATGTTCTTAAAACTTCCTATAATGCACAAAAGGAGGAGTGGTCTATTGATGAGCTTGTAGCCATTCTTAGTCAGGAGGAACAAAATATGAGAAAGGGTAAAGAACAAGTTGTTCAGTTGGTTTCTCATAAGAGTCATGAGCAAAAGAAGAAATATTTTAAGGGGAAGAGTAACAAGCCTCAATTCAAGAAGAAGTGGAGTGATAAATCAGGACCTTCCTCAGTTCATGAAGGTGGTGACTCATCTGGTATTAAAAAGAGATTTAATGGCAATTGCAAGTTTTGTGATGTATTTGGGCACAAACAATCTGACTACTTTAAGTTTAAGAAGTGGTTAGAGATGAAGCAAAAGTAAAACCAAAAGCAAGGTATTCATCGTGCTCTAGTGTGCTTTGAATCTAATCTTGTAGATGTACCTTCTCATACTTGGTGGTTAGACTCTAGTACGACAATTTATATTACAAAATCTGTGCAGGAGCTCAAAACCAGGAGAAGACCAAATGAAGGGGAGGTGTCTGTTGCAGTTGGAAATGGAATGAATGTCAAAGAAGAGCACATAGGAGTAGTTGCTTTAAAATTGAGTGGTGGACATGAGTTGATTTTGCAAGACACCGTTTGTGTACCTTCTATGAGAAGGAATTTAATTTCAGTTTCTGTTTTGGATGATTGTGGTTACTCCTTCCATTTTGGATCCAATAAAGTTATTTTATATTATGATTCTACTATTGTTGGTTATGGTGTCAAGTTGAATGGTATGTATATGTTGAATCTTGATCCTCTTTCTATTGAAACTCGTCATACCAATGTTAATAATGTTGTTGGGCAAAAACGTGGAAAAACCATTGAAAACTCTTCTATGTTGTGGCATAAGAGATTGGGACATATATCTCGAGAACGGATGGAGAGATTAATCAAGGAGAATATTCTTCATAGTGTGGACTTCTCAGATTTTGACACTTGTGTTGATTGTGTGAAAGGGAAGCTTGCTACTGGAGTTAGAAAGAATAGAGTTGTTAGAAGTGATGGGATACTGCAATTGATTTATACAGATATCTGTGGGCCAATTACTCCCATTGCTTTGGGAGAATATAGATATTTCATTACTTTTATTGATGATTTTTCAAGGTTTGGCTGGATTGATTTGTTGCGTGAAAAATCAGACTCTTTAGATGCTTTTAAGACTTTTAAAGCTGCCGTTGAGTTGAAATTTGACACATAGGTTAAGAGTGTTAGATCTGATAGAGGTGGCGAATTCTATGGAAGGTATGATGAAACTGGCAGGAATCCTGGCCCCTTTGCAAGGTTTTTACAGGATTGTGGTATTGAGGCACAGTATACTATGCCTGGCACTCCGCAGCAAAATGGTGTTGCTGAAAGGCGAAATCGCACTCTCATGGAGATGGTTAGATGTATGCTTAGCCATTCAAGTCTTCCTGATTTTCTATGGGGAGAGGCCTTAAGGACATCAGCTTATATTTTAAATCATGTGCCAAGTAAGTCAGTTCCAAGGACCCCATATGAACTTATGACAGGGAGAAGGCCTACTTTGAAGCATTTTCGTGTCTGGGGCTGTAAGGCAGAAGTCAAGGTCTACAATCCAGAAATAAAGAAGCTTGATCCTAAGATGATTAGTGGATTTTTTGTAGGATATTGTGTTGGATCTAGGGGTTCTAGATTTTATTGTCCAACTCATACCACTAGAGTTGTTGAATCTGAACGTGCTATCTATTTTGAAAGCGATTTAGAACATGTTGCAACTCAGGAGCCACGTGTAGTTAACTTCAGAGAAGAGTATGTTAATATTCCTATACCTATTACTCCTTTGCCCGAATCTATGACAGTCATTACCACTCATGATGAAGCCACAAATCTCATTATTGATACTAATGTTGATATGCATGTTGACTATGATGTTCATAATCCTGATGTTATTATGCCTAATGTTGACATGCATGCTGACAATGATGTTCAGAACCCTGATGTTACTATGCCTCAATTGAGGCGATCTCAACGTGTTCCCACGTCTACTGGGTCTACTAGGTTCAAGGATTATGTTGTTTATTTGCAGGAACATGAGTTTACATGTGTTGGGGATTCTGACCCTATTACTTTCCATGAAGCCATTTCTGACTCTCATAGTTCACAGTGGCTGGTTGCTATGGAAGATGAATTAGCTTCTATGCGAAAGAATGATGTTTGGGATTTGGTGGTATTGCCCGAAGGTTGCAAATCTGTTGGTTGTAAATGGGTATTTAAGACCAAACGTAATGCTAAAGGAGAGATAGAGAGGTACAAGGCCAGACTTGTTGCTAAAGGGTATAACCAAAGAGAGGGCATAGATTATAAAGAGACGTTTTCTCCTGTCTCTACTAAAGACTCTTTTCGTGTTGTGATGGCCTTAGTTGCTCATTTTGATTTAGAGCTTCATCAAATGGATGTTAAGACAGCATTTTTGAATGGTGATTTATTTGAGGATGTCTATATGGATCAACCTGATGGTTTTGTTGAAAGTGGTAAGGAGCACATGGTTTGCAAATTGAAAAAGATCTATTTATGGTTTAAAACAAGCTTCTAGACAGTGGTACTTAAAGTTTGATCATATTATAAATTCTCTTGGTTTTGAAGAAAATACAGTTGATCAGTGCATTTATCTAAAAAAGAGTGAGAGAAAATTTGTTATTCTTGTTCTTTATGTTGATGACATCCTTTTGGCTAGTAATGATGTGAGTTTTCTGAATGAGACTAAACGGATGCTTACGACTCATTTTGATATGAAAGACCTTTGGTGATGCATTTTTTGTTTTGGGTATTGAGATTCATCGTGATAGATGTCGTGGTATCCTTGGTTTGTCTCAACAAGGATATATTGATAGAATTCTGAACCGGTTCAATATGCAATCTTGTAACCACTGTGTTGCGCCGATTCAAAAGGGTGAGAAGTTGTCTAATGATCAGTGTCCTCAAACTGAAAGCGAAATGACAAATATGAAGAAAATTCCATATTCTTCCGCTGTTGGCAGCCTTATGTATGCTCAAATTTGTACACGTCCTGATATTGCTTTTGTTGTTGGTGTACTTGGGAGATACTTAAGTAAACCTGGTGTGGCACATTGGCAGGCCGTAAAACGTGTTTTGAGGTATCTGAAAGGTACAAAAACTTACATGATCACATATAGGAGATCAAATCATCTTGAGGTAACAGGTTATTCTGATTCTGATTATGGTGGTTGCCCAGATGATCATAAGTCCACATCAGGTTATATATTCATGTTAGCTGGAGGAGCTATTTCTTGGAAGAGTGTCAAACAGACTCTTACAGCTACATCAACCATGGAAGCAGAGTATATAGCTTGTTATGAGGTCACACGCCAAACGATATGGTTGGAGAAACTTTATTGCTGAGTTTGATTTTGTGGAGAGTATCTCTAGACCTCTTACTATATATTGTGATAACTCTGCTGTTGGTGAGTTTCTCTCTTAATAATAAGAGCTCAAAGAGGACAAAACATTTTGAGACAAAGTTTATGTTGTAGAGAGAAGATCCAAGAGTTTAAAACTATTGTCAAGCATATCCCTACAGAGCTAAATGTTGTTGATCCCCTAACACAGACATAACTGTTACAGCCTTTGTTGACCATGTGACCCGTATAGGTTAGTGAGGTCTTTTGATATTTTGGATTAGTGGGAGTTTATGTTTATATTTTGTTATGACTTCATACTCGTAATATTGAGACATTGTTCAAATAAATAGCTATTGTTGCTATTATTATTTGTCATATGATTATTCTGTACAGCTTTTATTATTACAATTATTGTTGTGTGTGTGTGTGTATATATATACATATATATATATTGTGATGGCATATTATGGAGACATTTTTGAACCCAGTTCATCTTGTTGTTTCATATAGCATCTAGGCAGATGCTTGGGCCATTTGTTGGGATAGCACTTTTGTTCAAATTTGACATGTCATTTTGTTGTGCCTTCTCATTAATCCATATTCCACTTGTTGTTGGTCACTGGATACAAGTGTCGTGCGATGTATGATATCATTATTCCTTCGAGTGTGATTTCTGCATTGTTAGGATGCTTGTAGTTCCATTTGGACCTTTTCTTTCGTGGTTTGTGTTGGCTTATTTGACATCTTGTTGTGGTCACATATTGTTGATTAATCTGGTATATCATAATGCATTTTATTTATGCTGCCCAAGTGGGAGAATGTTGGATATTTTATATCGTGGACTAGCATAAATAATTTAATTATATATTTTGATTATACTCTAGATTAATTAGATGCCAAATCATGTGAATGGTGTTATTTGGTTATTTTATTGGGCTTGGCTATAATGGGCAGGCTTGGCCCATTTTTCCCTAATCTGCAGAGGCCCCTGCTCCTAAAATATAAAGTAGTCGTTGCCCCATTGAAACGACGACGGTTTTTTTGTGATTGACGGGGTGATAGGGAGGAGTTACTCTCTGCCGCTTCAATTCTCACGTAGGAAATGGATTCGATGATG